>JARFIZ010000410.1:600000-887455 GCA_036325965.1 Sinopyrophorus schimmeli
TTTATTAATATTATTGTTACGTTGTTTATAACGTGTACAAAAAAAAAAATAAAATAAAATAAAATAAAGTGCTATTAGTGCCTTAAAACTTAGTTGGAATTTTATCCACCGATTATTGTTCGTGCTAACGAGCTATTAGTTTCTTCTACAATTGTTTTATTATAGAACTTTCCGAATGTGCTGGAAGTACCGCTCCATCCCGCAGTGTTTCTTATGGTATCAATATGAACTCCCAGTTTGAGCACAAATTACACATCAACACATTAGAACTAATGGCCGCTTTCTTCGCATTAAAAATTTTTGCAAAAAACCTCCACGATTGTCAAATACTCCTCCGCATAGATAATTCAACCGCAATTTCTTACGTAAATAGAATGGGGGGAATCCAGTACCCACATCTCACGCGGATATCAAAAGACATATGGCAATGGTGCGAACTCAGAAAAATCTTTATTGTCGCATCTTACATTAGATCAATAGATAACGAAATCGCGGACGGCGAGTCTAGGCTCGAACTGCTGACCAATCTTATGGATACAGGTCGTATATTATGCGACCTGCAGCACGCCGAATCACTCACCCGGCGTAATTTTGCCTTATATTCTTTGAAAAAAGAAATTAAGGATCATCTGGCAGAAATTAAAATTGACAATTACTTTAGTAACACGCCAGTGTTGCCACTCATTCACTAGATTTGACAGTAAAAATAGAATAAAAAATGTCTTGTCGGCATCTCTGGATTGACGTCAACTCCCCCTTCTTCGATGTATATTTCATTTCTTTTAGAGTTCTTTTAATCCTGATATTTCCCGGAACCGCCCGTTTTTGGGAACCGGTTGTGTTCGGGTGGGAGGGTGTTACTAATCTTTTCGGACGAAGCACTTGGTATAATTATAATAGAACTTCACTTAGGTAAGTTCGTTTAATTATTAACGACACAATTCTTCGAACGATAAAGTATACAAATTATTACTAAAACAACATAAAGTATAGAAGTTGTTACTTTCAACAAATGACGTAATACCGATATAAGAACGGATCGGAAAAGGAAACGGGCAGAGTGGTCCAGATATACGAAGAGAAGAGACCATTGTTAATAAGATTAGATTATCGAAGTGTTAATAATTAGTTATAAAAGAATTATAAGGGATGTCTTCAGATCTAACATATAATTTAGTTTATTGTAGTAAGGTCTATTTTGTGAAAATATAAATATATCCTACAAAGAGATGCTAACAGTCAAGTTGGGCAAACCAGAGATTGACATGTTCGCTACCAGAATCAATAGGAAGTGTGACAGATACGTATCGTGGTTCAGAGATCCAGATGCTTGGGCCATAAATGCCTTCACTTTAAATTGGTCAAATTGTTATTTTTATGCATTTCCGCCGGTTGCCATTATCCTGAAAGTACTTTTAGCTTCAATGCCCTTGTCCCTTTTAACTACGGCCTCTGATATGGCCGCTTTAATTTCGGGATTTAATAAGGGTGCCCCCGAGCGAGTGCAATTTGCGGGTACCAAATATTTTTCTATTAACTCCTTACGGTTTTCTTTTGACAGCCCCGAGGTGGAGATAAACTCAAACCTGCTTGCTATTTCTTTATGAATCTCTTGTCCGTATTTTACTACCTTCGACGGATCGTCACCTAAAATGTTAAGAATATCCTTATCCAAGTCGATTGTCGGAGCCCCCCTTTCAACTTGAGGTTGAGGATTATCCTCGATGGTATGATTTATATTGGACCCCCCGGCCAACGGGGCAAAGATTTAACGCTTTCAATTTTTCTCCTTGCTTTGCGGTTATTATCTCGGTTATGTTTTCTTTTAAGTTTTTTTTATTGGCCATATGAAAAGTCGCTCCCGAATCTAAAAGGAATTGAATTTTATCATCATCTAATTCGCCTTGTGTTAAGAAGGACACCTTTTGCGTTGATCGCACACTATTTGTTTTATTTCTGAAATAGCAGTCTTTATCTATATGATTTGTTTTCTTACATATTCCACATTTTACAAGGGAAGGCTCTTTGGCGTGTGTCTCCGATTTGGATGAAAATTTCACCAAATGTTCTACAAACAGGTACGAGTATACCCACAAAATATTTAGCCTTGAATCGGCCGATTACTCGAGTAAATTTCAAGCTCTTTCCATGTTGATTAGAATACCTCCATTTCACATGTTCTTTCATCGATGGCTAATATTTGTAACAATATCCTCTCGATGTGGTTAATTCTACTCTCCAGACTCCAGAACGTTACAGATGTTTAAAACAGTATACATAAGATGTGAACTTAAATCGTTACATTTCAAGCTCATTCCATGTCAATTAGAATACCTCCATTCCACAAGCTCTTTCATCAATGGCTAATCTTTTAAGTTTAGGGTTTGTAAATAATAGAACTAGGACTCTTATTACACACACGTATGTTCCATTCACTTTCATACACAGAACTTCGATTATAATGCTTTGGATCATTGTCCTGCATAAACGTAAAGTTCTCCCCCAAAAGCCTTAAACCTGAAGAAACTGCATGATTCTCCAATATGTGGCAATACTGTTCTTTACGCAATATTCCTTCGATTTTCACTAGGTCACCTGTTCCTTGTTGTAAAAAACATCACCAAACTTGAATAGAACCACCCCCGTCTTTTACCGTTGGTACAATGCACTCATGTAGCATCTTTCCGTTAGTGGCCCGCCTTATAAAAACTCTTCTATATTGTCCAAAAACTTCAAACTTACTTTCATTTGTCCAAAGTACTTTTGCCCAGTTTTCTGAAGTCCATTCACGATGTGATTGTGCCCACTGAAGTCTTTTTACTCCATTACCACGCGGCAATAATGGTTTTTTAGAGCAACACGTCCATGCAGATCTGCTTCTTGTAAGCGACGTTTTACCGTACTTATCGATATCTTATTTTTGCGATCGCGATTGAATTCTGCAGTTATTTGAGGAGCTGTCAATTTGCGATTTTGTTTACTTATTAATGTAAGATGTCGATCATCTGCAGTTGAAGTTTTTCTAGATGGTCCTAGATGATGGCGACCTTCCAAACCCCCAGTTTCCATTCGGCGTTTTAACCCTTTGCACTCGTTTGTCGTCGTAGGAGCGGCAAGATGAGTTTTACCGCTTAATGGATTCATAGGTTTACGCGGCTTGTTTTTTTAGAGGTTTTTTAATTTTACCAATGTTATGAACAATTTAAATTGTTTATGATTTCCAAATATAAAAAACCTGTGTCTAAAATAAAGCTTATTCCTTGGGCTTTCTTTCCATATAAATATTATCATATTATCAATATTAAATATTATCATTTAAATAGTTTTAAACAGTTAAATTTCTACTACTCTGATGTGTATCTAAATACCCCATTATCAAAATAATTATTTCCAAGCAGTATAAAACAAATACCAAAAACTTATAATGAAAATGGAGCTTATTTCCTAGAGGTTCTGTCTATTTATGACAAGTCATTATTTAAATAGTTTTAAGTAGTACAATTCTCACTTTTATATAATGTATGTGAATGCCACATTCTCCAACTAAATTGTGTATTATTTCAAAGTGGAATAAACTAAATATAACAAACCTATAACGAAAATTCATTTTATTGAATAGGGTTTCTTTCCATGTATAGCCATGCACCATTGAAATGCTCTTAACGAGTAAAATTATCACTTTTATGTAGAGTATGTGAATAGTGTATTGTTCAACTAATTTGTCGATTCTTCCTAGTCCACTAAACCAAATATAACAAACTTATGATGTAATGCTCCACGAAGGGGCTTTACAGAGAAAGGGTTCTAGCCACCGACGAGTCTTGAGAAAAGTAAAAAAATGGTACCCACGTGGTACTAAAAAGGCTTTTTACGGCGGAGCTACCGCTAGAGATACAATTACACATTAACGAAACGAAATGTCCAAAATAAGACAATAGTTAACACAGGTACTAAATAATAAAAATTCTTAGGGGTCAACCGGTCGACACTGCACCACGATGTAGAATGCTAAGGCTCTTCCGCGCATCGGTAGTGGCGGGCCCAGGCTCGGCTCCCAATACAAAACGTCAACGCTAGAGGGCGACACGCGTCTTACAATGATTAAAATCCAGCTTATTCCTTGGGGTTTCTTCCCATGTATAGCAGGCCAACATTTAAATAGTTTTAACCCTTTGAGCCCTAAATTAATTTAACTTTTAATATTAGTTCCACGTTTACGCAGATGACTTATTAGGTGTTGAATAAAGGTCCCTTATAAATAATTTCAATTTTTATATTCAAATCTTTACAAAAATATGTGGTTCCATTTGGTGACCACCAGGAACATTGCAATATTTTATGGAATTTTTACATTTTATGGAATTTCTCAAAACAATTTGATTTTTCTGTCAAACAAAGTCCAACTGAGCAAGTGGAACAGTGCCAACGTGTTCTGTGAGGTTTTTCACGGGTACTACAAAGAGCACATCTTAATTTGTTACCGTGAACTGGCATATGTGCGCATTTGTCCAGTTTTTTTTCGATTGGTACGTTGGTTTTGAATCTGCTTGGTGGTTGTTCGGCACTTCTTCGCCCTCTTCTGAGGGTTTCACTTGTGGCGCCGATAAGTCCACATGCAACTGCTATGCGGAAGTCCTTCAATGTTATGCTTTTGACGCCTTGGGTTCGTTTACTATATATAACCAACGAATTTACCAAACTCAAATCCACGAAATGCCACACAAGGCGGTGCCACCACTTCCTGGATTTGCGATTCACCCTATATAGAGAAATATACATGTCTGTTTTATCAACATAACCCATGTGCTTATTGTAATCCTTTATCAGCTGCAGAGAAGGGATTTGTAGTTTGCTACCGTCCTTTTGTGTTCTTCCGACAAACTGTAAATCGGTGGGGCTGTGGAAGTTACTTATAAATCTAACGGATTTGCTGTCCATCCATTTCACTTACAATAATACTGTATTACTAAGGCGCCAATCGAAATCTCCCCTTTTCATAATCTTGTCTTCTCATAAATCTTTCGGCTCTAACTTACGTCCTTTTTTTGCTGTGGCACATGCATAATGTTTTCCACCAACAAATCATTCATAAGCTCTACACTACAGAAAAAGTTGTCGAAGTATATTTTGTGATTCTTTTACAACTCTAGCACCTAGTTGAGTTTCAACTGATTCTATTTTTCCAGTGTAAATCTGAAATTGTGAAACATACGACGACTCATCAGCTCGGATCCATATTTTATAACCTCTTTGGTCTCCGAAAATGGCTGCCGCAAGTGATCCAGATGATGACACCTGAATACAAGCGGAAACGCGTCGAATGGTGTCAACATAACATCGGCTGTTACTTGTCAACATACTCGGTATGCTCTGGAGAAAAATCAGAACGATCAATTAATAAGTGGATGAGCAAAATCGAGTCCATCTGGTACGAGATTGATCCGAACATGTGGAGTCGCTCATCGGGAGTATGGAACGGCGACTTCAATTGTGCATTGCGGCCAATGGGAGTAAACTTAATTATTTTTTTTTCTATTTGATGATTTATACTTTATATTTATATTTTATAATTATTTGAAAATTATTGGAATACAATTTTAATTATTAAATGTCATTTAATTGATTGTAAATTTCACTGCACCTTACTTTATACAACAAGATATTACCTGACATTATGCCCAAAAACGAAATTAAATCTATTTGAAAACAACGAGTTTAGCACGCATGCAACAGATTCACAACGGACGATGGAAATAAATTAACAGAAACTTGCACGGTGCATGTCTAGAATAGTGGTTGCCGTATGAGATCACAGATAGCACTAGTGGGTTGAGAACGAGATGTGGTTCCGGCAACCGCTTACTAGGACATAACATAGAAATTTTTAAAAAGTGTGGTTCCATCGTGGAACCACCAGGGCTCAAAGGATTAAGCAGTAAAATTCATACTTTCCTAAAGAGCATGTAAATAGTCCATCGTTCAAATAATTTGTTCATTATTTCCAAGTGGAACATATATATCCCACAGTTCATTAACTAATAATAATAAAACTTTTTTAACACAGCATAACTTTTTGAATACTTATTTTATTAAAAATTATTGAGTGATCGAACTTCCATGAGCGGTAGTGTATGTGCTTTATAGATCTGCAAAAAGCATTTGACCGTATACAACTACAAGACGTTATACACCTTCTATACAATCGAGGAATCCCCCTTAACATCATAAAAACCATCGAGAATACCTACAAAGACAACAAAATTCAGGCCAAAGTGAATGGCCAGTGAATTCCGAAACTTTCAGTACCTTCGTAACAACTTCGTAACAACGCAGCATCTACTAACAGTTAATAATCTGTTATCGGCAATATATTAAAAAAAAAAAGAAAATCAAACGTTTTAATGCTTGTTGTGGATGACAACTCTCATCCACGCAACCATGCGCGTCACTAAATTACTCCCACTAATGAACGGATGTTATCAGAATTTTTGCACATACTTCAGTATGCCTTGCTAATTCGTGATGTGTAGATAATTTTTCTTATAAAGTAGTTTATATTGCGATAAATATTTTATAAAAAAACGTAACATTTTGCCTATTCTTCAATTATTATGAAATAATATTGTGAAGTGTTTGCACTCTTATTATTACGATCTGTTTTTGTATCTTAGTAAAAAAAACTAAATATTTTTGGTTTTGTGATTATATATAGTAGGTACCCCTAGATTTTTTGTGGTACTGTTTTTGTTTCTTTAAAAAAAGGAAATAAACAATGGCGAATAGTAACAAACGCAAGCTTGAGTATAGTAAAAATCCAAATAAATGGCTAAAATGGTATAATGAGCTTAAAAATGAAGATTCTGATAATGAATATGAGTGTGACGATAGTGATTCCGGCGAAGAAGGTTTCGTTTGTGAAAGCGAACACGAAGCTGCTTCGAAGCAAGAGGCTGATGATAGCGAACATGAAGGGGACATAATTATGGACATTTCAAAAAATAATTTTTATCTTATATTACGGTTGCAGAACGAAATTACAGTACTACAGAACGTGAAGCCTTAACAGGAATATGTCGCAGTTATAAAGTTCAGATTTAGACAAAAAATTGAGAGTTAATGCACATGGCCACTCACAACTCTAAACCAGAAAAACAATTAGTTTTGACACCATTAGGCGGCGCTAGAAGCAATCACAGATTGCAAAAGTTTAGACTGTAATTTGCTAAAAGTTCCTATTTACATCAGTTTAGACGAACGAAAGCGATCGGTAAGTGGATTTTTTAGAACGCTACACGGAGAAAAAAATATCCTCAAAATAACAATACCTATCGCTAATTTAGCTATCCGTTGTAGTCATCTTTCACAGGGATACGCCGTATAGCTAATTTAGATATCCAGAGTTTCCTTATTGCGGATCGTCAAAGTAACGATACGTATTATTGTTTTAGACATTTAACTTCTCTTTTTGCAGTGCTTACGATTTCTGTTAGTAGTTATTATTATAAAGTCTTAACTGTATTTCTAAAGACGATTCAAACCTTCTTTACTTCGATTCCGTGTTTTCCAACAATTTTATATAAAAAAAATCTAGCATTATTAATATTAATTAATATTACAATTTAAACAATAATAAAATTAAAAACTTCTGAAATTACACTATCAAGGCACGAGGTGGAAAATTCATTTCTGGATGAAACTCGGTATATAAGTAGTACACCTTTAGAGTAATCACTCCTTAAAATAAGAAAGCACAATGGCCAGTCAATTATGAGAAAAAGGCCTTGTGACGAACTATTATTTTGCAATGCACTGTACCGCAAGAAGGCGCGCGCAGTCCATGTTAAGTAGTGCAGTAACGATACGACAACCAAGATGGTGAACGACTACATCCACGCGTTCGCTATTAAAGACTTTAGTTACTTAAATTAGTTTTGTTTAGTAAAACTTTAACTGTAACGCAAGGAATTAAAAACCCTTTTGTGTAACATTGGCGCCCAACTCGCGGCCGAAGTTCGCAAAATAAATAAATTAATTAGTGTGTTCTAAAGTGCGTAGGTGTGCCTACCGCGTTCCTTTTCTGCGTTTTTCGCGCGTTTTCTTCGAGGTTATAGTTTATGTGCGTCGATAGCTTCTTAAAGTTCTGTTAGTTAAACATTATTTTGGATTTGTATGAGTCATTACTGGTTACGCAACTCAAAAATGGAGCAAACGGTTACGATGACAATGGAACAGTTGCAATTACTAATTCAAGGTGTGCAGCCTAGAAATGCAACTGCAACCCCTACTTCTACTGGGAATCTCGCAAATTGTAACTCCAGGTTTGATGGCAAATTAGTTGATGTTAACGCTTTTATAGCAGCAATAGAAATCTATAAAGACTGCATGCAGGTGTCCGATGTAAATGCTTTGAAAGGTTTACCAATGTTACTTGACGGTTTTGCGGGTAGTTGGTGGCAAGGCGTTAAAGCAACTACAGAAACGTGGGAAGATGCGATAAATTTACTGAGACTGACGTTCGGACCTCAAAAGCCTCGTTATCAGGTTTACAAAGAATTATTCGCTGAAGAACAAAATAACCAGAAAACAGATGTCTTTATTTGTAAGTGTAGAACCATATTATCTCACTTACCGTCGAATACGTTAACCGAAGAGATTCAACTTGACATGGTGTACGGTTTGTTAAGCTCTAAAATTCGCCAAAGAATTCCTCGCGACAAAATACAAAGTTTTAACGATCTTCTTAAGGAGGCTCGTCGTATTGAAGAAATCTTCGAAGATTTGGACGTAAAACCGGTATTCAAAGTAGAATCAGATTCAAACAAAAGACAGCGTTGTGTGTTTTGTAAAAATTTTGGTCACTCTAAAGATCAATGTCGTAAACTCAATGCCAAATTAACAAAAGTGTTAACTCAGATACTCAAAGTTCAAATACGAAATCGTTGCAGCCTTCGAGTGTTTTATCAACGAGTTCTCAAGATTCGGATCGCGCTACAATTTTAAAGTGTTATGGTTGCGGCAATCCGGGGTACATTAAATCAAATTGCCCTAGATGTAAACAATCAAGCGTTTCTTTATCTGAATTTTCAAGTGCGGACTTTGACTCTAACAAAAGTAATTATTTAGTTCTAAACTAAATCCACGATCGCGTCCAATGTTAGAAATTAGTATATTAGGTTTCCAAGGAACGGGGTTGGTAGACACCGCCGCCAAGCAAAGTATTGCCGGTCACCGATTATACCAAATATTTCAAAATACGGGACAGCATTTTAGAAGAGAAAGGATTTCTGTAAAACTTGCCGATGGGTCAACAAAGGTTGAAAATGTCTTAATATTTTGTGTAGATGTAGAGTTAATGCAACGCGTAGTTTCAGTAAATTTCATAGTGTTTCCGCACGCTCAAAACCAAACGTTATTGGGAATGGACTTTATTCAAGATACGGGAATTGTGTTAAACGTCAGCGAGTCCAAATGGCACTTCAAAAATGTTAAAACCCAGTATCCACTTGTGTTTGAAACTGTTCCTAATGTTGATGATTTGCAAATATCCAGTATAGCTACTTTAAGAATAGAAGAAGGGCATATGTTAGAGATGGAGCAGCGAAACAGGTTACAAGCATTACTCGCAGAGCATTCAGAGATTTTTGATTCCCATGGAGAACCAACTCCTTATTCGGAACATAAAATAAACACAGAATCACATCTACCCATAGCATTACCACCCTATCGAATGTCGCCAGCTCAAAAAGCACCATTACGTGCCAATCGGGATAAATGTATGTTTATACGACCGAGAATTCGTTATTTAGGACATGTGCTTACGCCAGAAGGAATTTCAGTGGACTTGGAAAAGACTGCCGCTATCATTAAATTACCTCCGCCGCGTAACGTAAAGCAATTGCAATCGTTTTTACAAACATGCTCCTGGTATCGCAGGTTCATCCCCAATTTCTCCGGTGTCGCACGACCTCTTAGTAACCTTACGAAGAAGAGTGTTCCGTGGGTCTGGGACGAGGAGCAACAAGAAAGTTTTAATAAGTTAAAGACATTACTAACCTCTGCACCCATTTTGCAACAAATGGATAGCTCTAAGCCTTTTATTGTACGTACTGATGCTAGTTCTTATGCATTAGGTGCTACGTTACTTCAAGGACAAGGTTTGGAAGAGCATGTTGTGGAATATGCCTCCAGATTATTAACCTCCGCCGAGAAGAATTATACTACCAGCGAGCGAGAAGCATTAGCAGTCGTATGGGCCTTAGATAAGTTTCGGGGTTACGTTGAAGGATCGAGAATTACAATTTCTACCGATCACGAACCACTTAAATGGTTATTAAGATTAAAGTCACCTACTGGTCGCTTGGCCAGATGGGCACTTAAATTACAGAGCTATGACCTCGATATAGAATATATTCTAGGGGAAAAAGGGAAAGTTGTAGCCGATTTCTTATCGCGCCCTCCTTGTGAACATGAACAGACGTTGTGTTGTGATATATGCGAAGTATCAATAAAGGTTCCTGGACGGACGGCTTACGAAATTAGAGTAGAGCAGTATAAAGACCCCGATGTCGCTAAAATTCTAAATAGTTTCGAAAGCAAGAATGACGATACCATATCACGATGGACGAACCGAGGATTCATAATGTCAAATGGTGTTCTTTACAGATACTCTTGTGATGAAAGTGAAGAAGAGGCACAGCTTGTGGTCCCCACTCAAGAAAGAGAACGAGTTATGTACGAGTATCATGATAGTCCAACAGCAGGCCATTATGGTATAGAAAGGACGTACCAACGTATCGCCAAGAAATACTACTTTCCAGGTATGAGACGTTATATAACCGAGTATATCAAAAGCTGTCCTGATTGTCAACGTTATAAAGCTTCGAATCAAAAACCTCCTGGTTTATTACAAACCCCGGCCTATGCGCAGCGATTCGAAACTCTTGCAATAGATTTATTTGGTCCACTACCAGAATCTTCTGATGGATTCAGATGGATATTTATTGTAGAAGACGCTTCAACTAAGTGGGTTGAGCTGTTTTCCCTTAGAAACGCTAGTGCAGAAGAATGTGCTAAAACTTTAATTGAAGAAGTGTTTTTTCCCCTACGGTGTTCCAAGAAAGGTAACGAGTGATAATGGCGTTCAGTTTATTTCTGCTATTATGCAGCATGTGTGTCATGTCATGGGTATAAAACAATTGTTAACGCCGTTATATCACCCCGAAAGCAACTTAGTAGAAAGGAAGAATCGTGATTTAAAGCCACGCTTAGCTATTTTAGTTAAGGGGGAGCATGCCACTTGGCCAGATCACCTATCTACCATTCGCTTTGCGATGAATACCGCTAAGAACGAAAACTTAGGTAATACTTCCGCTTATTTAACATTCGGGCGAGAACTCCGTTCCCTCGATCAAGTCCAGAATGACCTAAGTCAAATTAGTAATTTGGATAATTTCGTACCTCAAATTACTCCGTATCTAGAAAAGATGCATTTAACCTGGCGAGAAGCTAGGGACGTTAATGAAGAAAACAGAGATCGTCATAAAGTTTATGCTGACTCCAAACGTGCAGATTTTAAAGAATTCAAAGTAGGAGATAAAGTATTAGTAAACCTCCACACACTTAGTAGTTTATCCAAGGGTACTACCAGTAAGTTAGATCCTCGTAGAGACGGTCCTTACTATGTTATAAAGAAGATTTCTCCAGTTAGTTATGAGATTGCTAACCAACCGAAGGGATCACCATTGGGAGTTTACCATCTCAGTGCTTTGCGTCCTTACCATGGACCGGATGCACCACCGTATGTTGGAGTTAGACGAAGAGGAAGACCGAAAAAGCTTCCCGTGCCGCCAGCTCGGGACGAGCCCCGCGTCACGAGGGGAGATTGTGACGAACTATTATTTTGCAATGCACTGTACCGCAAGAAGGCGCGCGCAGTCCATGTTAAGTAGTGCAGTAACGATACGACAACCAAGATGGTGAACGACTACATCCACGCGTTCGCTATTAAAGACTTTAGTTACTTAAATTAGTTTTGTTTAGTAAAACTTTAACTGTAACGCAAGGAATTAAAAACCCTTGTGTAACAGCCTTTAAATATTCCATACTGCTTATATACCTACTAATAAGTTTTTACGTTCTAAAAACGCCGCAGTAGCCTAGCGGGCAGCATGCTCGCCTACGAACCAGTATTTCTGGGTTCTAAACTCGGTTCTCGCTTATTCTTTTTTTTCCAAATTAATTATTTTTAAACAAATCTATTATTTACAATTATCATTAATTTAATATAAAAAAATTGTTATTTAAAAAATAAGGCTTTAGGTATTACATTTAAGTATCACATCTTATCAGTCTTCATCACTATCATCTTCAATCACAGGTGAAACATTGTCTGTATCAAATAATTTGCTAAGTATTTCAGCAGGCCTCAGAATCTTTGTTAAATATCTCCCGTGTGACAAATAATAAACAATAGCAGCAACGTGAGAGCAACATCCAATTGTTCTACGACCATTTGCACACTCACAACTACTATGCCTCAATATGCTTTTTGGACCAATAGCATTTTTTTTATACTCAATAAAACATCTATAAACCTTTTTATTGATATGACGCGATTGAACTTGAAGTTTGAGTATGTTTGACTGGTCTTTTACGTATTGAATAGTAAGATTGCCCGTTTCATCAAGCATTTCTGCTAAATAAGACACAATTGGTAAGAAACGGTGAAAAAAATTCATAGATCTTTTTCCGTCATTTCTGAAAAGTCTTCTAGAGCTTCAGATGAAATTGTTTGAAACGGCAATTTTTTACGTTGCCAACCATTTTGTTGAACTTCGTCAGCTAACGTATTTTCTAAATTATTTTGCGATTTCATTTTTTCAACGGCTTCATCCAAAAACTCTGAGTCGCAAGAAAGACGTTTACTATACATATTATGTTGGAATGAGGCAATTTTGAAAAAAAACTTCCAATTCTGGGAAACATTTTGTTGTCAATTTTTTGATCTATTAAATGATATTTTTGTTTTAACATCCCATGAGCTGCCTCTACGGGCCAACGAATTTTAAGTTACATTTCTGGAAGCGTTAGACTCGGCTGTTGTTAATTGATTTCGTTTTCCCTTGAGTGCTGGCATTAATACTTTATAATTTTTACTTTCTAAGTATTCTTTAACATCACGGAATCCACGATCAACCACGAATGCATCGCCAGGTTCTAATAAATCACATATACCATCAGGATTATCTATAATATCTCGCATTATGATAGCAGCATTTTGTTTAGCATAATACGGTCCCAACATATCAACTATGTATCCATCAGTGGTGCAAATCGTAAATGGCTTACACAGTGGTACTTTTTTTTGACCAGAGTACGATTTTCTCTGATACTCATTATTAGAACTTTTCTCATGACGAGCCTAGGTCCCGTCACAAATCAAAATAAGTTTGTCGTTCAAATCGTCATGAAGTTTTTTAGCAACTGCAGATGTATGATTTTGAATAAGATCATTTCTAGATACTGCATTTAAACCAAAGCGCAAAGGTAAAACGTCTTTTTCAAAAAATTGGATGACTTGCTCACAATACTTTGACACTAATTGCTCTTCATCAATCTCCAAAATTGTGGATATTAACTTATTTGAATTACCTGTGCGAAGTTTGACTAAAAACACTGTTAGTGCTTGAGCTACACTTCGAGCATCAGTATTTCGCATTGACACTAACCAATTCCGCAACTCAATCACATTTTCCCATTTTAAGCCAGTTAAAACACGAAGTTTCTCATCTGACACACGATAATCATCCATGTTATCCAGTAATGTTGAATCACATTCAACGTTAAAGTTTTCCATCATATTACTTAATTCTATTGATGAAATTCTAGTCCAGTTATAATAAACTCTTATGAGACCTAGAGTTTTATCATAGAACCGTTTATTTATCAAATGACTCCGACAGTATCGATTTCCATCTGGTATGAAAACTCGTCGTTTGATGAATGACTGCATTCGGGTTTTTTGAGGAATAACACTTTAATCACTAGTATTATTGCAAATACGACAGTATCCATGGGTTGAAATAGTTCTTTTGATAGAAATCTCAATATACTCTGTACCGTTATCGGTAGAAGTGATGTTAACTCTGAAAGAAGGATCATCTGAACTTGACTAAGACAATGTCATGTGTGACAAACTAGACTCCGTTCGTTCTAACATTTCACTACCGATAGATTCAGATTCATCTTCAGTCATTTGCAACCGGATCAACTTTTCTTTTTTTATACAACTCCAAACGACATTTGCCACAAACAATATCACCAGTGCAAAAATCGAAATCAAATACCGTAGAACACTCATCAATGTCTTGTTCTGTTAATAGAGTTTTAGGAGTTCCTGAAACTTTCTTTACTAATTTTGAGCAAATGCAACACTTATCATTGATTGATTTATTTGAAGACATTTTGTTACAATTTGATGATACAAATAATGTGGAAGACACAATGTTCGTGATAAAATAGTATGAATTTATTAAACAGCTTTTAAGTAAACAAAATATTAATATAAGGTAAAAACGGAAAGTGTTAAAGCTTGGCCGGTTTTTCGCAGACTAGCTTCAGGTAGCCGACCCAGGAACCCTGGTGGAATTTGGTGCCCCCTTTTGTTGGTGGTAGAGGGTGTGACTTCTGCAGTGGTCAATGGCTTTGTATTCTAACACCCTTCCTCAAGGACATTGACCTCTATTTCCTTAGGTTGCATTTCTGTAGCAGAAAACTTAATTTGTTGCCACACAATGGTTTGGTAAGTAGATCCGCTACCATCTGATCCGTGGGACAATACTTCAGATCAATTGTTTTATTTTGACGTAGTTCCCTTACAAAATGATACTTAGTGTTTATATGTTTGGTTCTGTTACTAAACTTATTATTTGTGGCTATTTGGATGCAACTTTGATTATCTTCGTAAATAATTAATCTAAGTGAATTTTGATTTAGAAGATCTCTTAGAAGATAATTTATCCACATCCCTTCTTGGCAGGTTTCGTCTAGGGCGATATATTCCGCTTCTGTTTTCTCAATTTTCCCCCTATACATCCCCTTACTTATTAACTACGTCTAAGATAAGAGATCAAAAGCGCGGACATTCGCATTTGAATGTCTGCGGTCTTGAGCTACCCCTGATGGGGAAAGTAGATGTGAAGCACCTACTTCACCCACAGACCGACCCTAAACTTAAACCTATAATAAAATGTATAATGTATTATACACAATAAAGAATTACAACTCATATTATTATCTGTGGTCGCTGAACCTAGAAGAGCCGCTCGTCCCGAAAAGCCCCGCGGAACTGCCAGCCGATCAAAATAATTTTTTTCCGACCAGAGATGTACAACCCGGCTCGATTACACCTCAACTGCCGTCGAGAGATAAAGATTAAAATATTTCTAGGTTAACCGTATGAAAAATTTTTAATACCTAATTTAAAGACTATCTAACAATACAATATCAAATGCGCAATTAACGACGATAGCGCAACACATGATTGTTTACGACATGCCCAGCTTATACATCCGCCAAATAGAAGGTAAACGTAACCACTGTGAGATTTTCTTTCAGGGCTGTATCCAGCCCAATCAGCATCAGCATAACCTTCAATTGTTTCGTTGTCAAAATTTCCACCGAGTTTTAGTTTAAGGTCTTTGGTTCCCATTAAATATCGCACGATTCTTTTAGCTTCAGTCCAGTCGGATTGTGTCGGATTCTTATTAAACTGACTAAGTATCGTGACACTGGCTGATATATCAGGTCGTGTGATACTTGCTACGTATAGTAGAGCTCCGATGAGTTGCTGGTATTTTTCCATGTTGTCCATTGGCTTATCACCACATCTAACTTTTAAATAACCGGGATCCAATGGTGTTTTAGAAAAACGCGCATGCTGCAGTCCAACACTGAATGTAATTTTTTCTATGTAATTCGATTGATTTATATAATAAATACCCTCATTTATATTCACTTGCACTCCTAAATAGTGGTGTAAAATTCCTAAATCGGTTATAGGAAAACGGTTCTTGAGACTCTCGGCTATTTTTTCTATCTTCTCATTTGTACTTGCAGAAATGAGAATGTCGTCGACATACACGATGAGGTAAATTGAATCTACGCTTATTAGTAAAATATAGACATGAATCTACCTCGCTTTGTTTAAATCCAAGTTCAATTATTGTCTCATGTAACTGTTCATTCCATACCCGCGCAGCTTGCTTAAGGCCACATATGCTTTTATTTAGTTTACATGCGTACCTGCAGTCCTTTATTTCGTATCCTTCGGGTTGACACATATACACTGTTTCTTTTAAATGACCATTTAAAAATACTGTTTTCGCGTCGTAATGTTTAATTATAAGGTTCTTCTTTCCTGCTATTGTCAGCAGAATTCTGAATGTAGTGTGTCTTACTACAGGTGCGAATACTTCGTCGTAATCTTTACCAAATTTCTGTCAGAAACCTTTTGCGACGAGTCTTGCTTTATACTTTATAATTTGCCGTCGGTGTTTCTTTTTATTTTGTAGACCCACTTACAACCAATAATTTTTCGTTCTTCAGGTGGGATTACTAAATCCCAAGTTTTATTATTATTTAATGAATCCATTTCTTCATTCATTGCCCTTTACCAAAGTTCTGCATCTGGTCTTGATAATGCATCATTCAGATCCTTTGGCTCTTCTAAACTGACTGTCATGTTTAGTACTCCCATGTACCTCTCGAGAGGAATTCTTTTATTTTATCTGTTTGATCGCCTTGGTTTTTCATATTGAATATTATCATTTGTCGGTCTATTTTCTTCTTGAGAATTTCCTTCTTTAGTAATTTTTTCGACGCTAACTTCTGTATTTTCGCATTCTATATCTTTAGGAATAGTTTCTTTCTCATAAGTAACTTCAATAATTCCGGATTCCTTATAAGTTTCAAGAAAAATCACGTTTCGACTTACACAGTGCGTCCCATAGGTATTAGGACTGAGGTCCCTGGGGTCAATCCAGTATTGACCTCTCGGAATAGTCTCTAGAAACAGATAGGTAAACAATTCCTGAGTACTCACAACAAGTTTCATTCGTATCCTTGCTTCCGTTGTCTCACAATCACGTTTTTCCTAAACTCACTTTTTCGACTCGGTTACAATTTTCTTGAAAAATGTCGAACGAACAACGCGCAGCAATCAAGTTCTGCTTTAAGCTCGGCAAAACAGCTACAAAAACCAATGAAATGATCCAACTGGCATATTAAAATGAAGCTATGAATCGTTCCAACGTGTTTCGGTGGTTTGGCCGGTTCAAAGATGGACGAGAATCGATTGAAGATGATCCGCGTCCGGGTCCGTCCAAGGATGTTCGAAATCAAGAGAACATTCAGAAAATAGCCGATATCTTGGCAAATGATCGATGTGTCTCAGTGAAAATTCTTGAGGATATGACAGGGATCCCGAAGAGCACTGTCCACCGAATACTTGTTGATGACTTGGGTAGGAAAAAAGTTTGCGCTCGTTTTGTACCTCACCATCTCAAAGTTTTTAGGAAAAAAAATGATCACTGTGATTGACCATCCACCATACTCCCCGGACTTAGCTCCGTGTGATTTTTGGCTATTCCCAAAGCTAAAAATCACAATGAAAGGACATCATTTCACTTCCGTTTCGGACATTCAAGCATCCGCAACGCGATTTCTCAAGGACATCTCCAGAAATGACTGTGAGAGATGCTTCGACAATTTTTATGTTCGGTTTTCAACTTGCATTAACTCCAAAGGAGATTATTTTGAATAAAAAAAAAACTAAACTCAAATTGCTCAAACCGTTTTCACAGGGGGGCCTCAGTCCTATTTCCTATGGGACGCACTGTGTATTTTCACTTTATTTGTAGTTATATCAAGTAACCTGTATGCCTTCGATTTTCGGGGTATCCGACAAACCTTAATTTTACCGCTTTTTCATCTAATTTTCTTCGACATTCTTCAGGTATATGTGCGTAGGCTGTTGTACCAAAAGGATGAAGATTTTTGATGTCAGGTATTTTAGAGTACCACAATTCATACGGTGTTTTATCCGTATGTTTCGTAGGTAAAATATTTTGAAGATAATTTGCAGTATGTACTGCTTCACCCCAATACTTTTTTTCCATGTCGGCATAAATGAACTAAGTAAAATGAATTTAAAAAGTTGAATAAATATATCTATACAGGAATAAAGTTTAAAAGTTTTCCACATAATTTGTAAATAATAAAAATTAGTTCTGCACAGTGCTTTTTTTAAGGGTAAAGTAGTTTCAAGCTGGTACAGCGGCAGATTAAGTTTCAAAGGTTTGATCATCCGAAGAGTTTAAACGTGTCACACACAACAATCCAAAATACGAGCATGTGCACATTGGTGCTCAAAGTGTCACATTCCGATCTCGGAAAAATTAAGCGTGCCGAGGTTTCTCTTTTCACATAATAGTCCTTATTATAATAAACTGTATTATATGTTAGATTTGAAAATATACTTATCAATGAAGAAGAAAAGAATTTTTGGGAATAATTTATTACAAATAATTGAATTTGCAAAATACTTTATTCTATTAGGTAAATATATTTTTATAACAAAGGCTATTTTTAAAATTCGTTATTTTGTATGTCTATAATAATTCCTAGAAATAGTATATCATGACTAACAATTTTAAACAAAATGGTGTTATAGAATCTATGATAAGACGATGCCATAAACAAATTTAATAAAATAAGGAGAAAACACCTCCTGAAATAAAGACAAATTAATTATAATATAAAAATATAAAATAAACGATATTTACATTTTTTTTCTGGATTTGTTTCTATCTTCCTTTTTTTTCCTTTGCGCTTTGACGCTTTTCTAGTGCCCGATTCTCGCGACGGCCCTGGTTCGCACGGCTCTGGGGCGACGACACCGACGTTCTCCTTTTCTTCCTAAATGATGCAGGTTAAGTAGAGTTAAATAAAAAAATAGAAATGAAAAAGTTACCTTTTTTTTAACTCCTCTTCAATTCGCTGTGAACAAAAGAAAACAAAATTATTAAATGTACCTTATGTACTACATGCTATTTTACTTACAATACATTCCCAATATAAGATGTCGTCGTCGGCTGGCTGCAACAATAATATTATATTAATACTTACTAATACCTGCTGAATTTAATTGTATACTTACATCCATTAGTAGTTGTAAATCGTCATTCATTTTTAGAACACAATTTAAAAAATTAAAAAACCAATAAATTTAACGTCTTTGACTAACAGTTGAAATTAAAGTAACACTGCCCGTTGTTTTCGTGACCACTCCATCTCGAACCCCTGTTTCTCAGCCTATCGGCAGCGCCTAATTTATTTTTTAATTTATGGGGTGGGGGAAGGTGTTTAAGAATGTTTCCTAAGAAAAATAATTATGATTAATAACAACAAATTTGGTTAAATAATTAAAAACAGGAATTAGTAATATTTAGAAAAAACAATTTTGTTTCTTTATATTTTTAAACACATTAATTAAAATAATTATTTTCTACAAAAACTAATTAAAATGAATTTAAAAAAAAGAATAAAAGAATAGTACATATACAAGAATAAAGTTTAAAAGTTTCCCACAGATTTGTATACTTTAAAAATTAGTTCTGCACAGTGTTTTTTTAAGGGTGGAGTAGTTTCACGCTTGGTACAGCGGCAGATTAAGTTTCAAAGATTTGGTAAAAACGTCATCATACAATTTATGATGCCACATGTGTTAACAGTTTTCTTTCATATTTGCAAATTACGATAAATGGCTTAAAAGTTAATACATAGGCCTTTGAATGTTAATATGCGGACTCCTGTTCCAGTCCTAAATAAAGAAAGCAATGTGCAAAAGTAATTAATTATTAATAGTGTAATTATTATTTCTTTCAAGAAATGGAAATTCCATAGTTTTAAAATGATTTTTTTTAGATAAACACGATTTCGCTTGTCAACCATGTATAACAACTCATATTTAAATAAAAATTTAGTAACAATATTAAATTTTTCTGTTTTAACTTCGAAAAGCGCGCTGTACTTTGCGCGGGCAGAAACTTTTCAGCTTCATCGTAGAAATATTTAAATATAAGAACAGATTTATTTGCAAAGAAAGGCACTTTAAAAGAGTGTGCCACTTATGAGCTCAAATTCGGATCTTGGCGCTCATAAAAGGTTTATTTGTGTTTTTTTTTCAGCATTTGATTTTGTGCCTTTCGTGCGTTATTGTATATTTATATGCGGCATTTTTCCGGATATGTTTTTTAATATATTTGCAATAAGCGGCGGTAATTTGCGATACGCGTTTAAAAGGGTGGAGCAAAAAAAAAATTCTTAGCTTGGACGTGGAATTTGTACCTTATGATGAAAGTTTTTGAAAAAAACACAATTTTTTTACTCGACATCTTGAGGTGGCCCACTCACTATTTGGTTGCAAGAAACACATTTTTTTTGCCTTGTAATTTCTGAAAACATTTAAGAATTACCAAATATGATCGTTTCCTAATCAAATTTTACTCTTATGTCCACAAAAAGGATGTTATATATCGGGACTTTTTTTAAAACTGCAGTAAATAGTATATATAAATAAAATGCTCCCAAAAGTCCCAATTAATTAACCCTTCCATTAGTTTTATTCAATTCCGAAAACAATTTTTTGCATTTTAGTAAATAAAGTTATATTTTGCTACTGTGGCTGGTGGTTACTTTTTCAAATTTGAAATCAAAAGTTGATTGTTTTTTAAATTGGATTTGAATTTCGTTGTTGGTTTTAATTAAGACTTCTTCTGTGCACTTTTATATACCTACCTAAAGAATTTTTGATATTTGCAAAAAAATAATTTTGTTCTTACTTTAGTATCAACTAGCTGGCTCGCCCGGCTTCGCTCGGGTATTGTTAAAAAAAATTATTTTTATTAAATATAAAATATCCTATATTACTGTGCGATTCTTTTGCGTATAAAAAATGAAATTTTGAAAAATGCAAAGCACCGAGAGTTTTTCAAAAAATTGTTAAAAACATGCTCTTTTCGATAATTTTGGCCTCCGAAACTAAAAGAGTTAAACGGTTAGATTTGCACACCAAAAAAAGCGGGTTTACGATTCTGTAATAATTTTAAAAGCCAACTTTTGTACGATACGATTCATTATTCTCAAGTCTTATGTTAGAATTACGTACATTTACAGTAATCAAAAATAAGCCACTCAACAAACAAATAACACTGTAGCAAGCTACAACAAACTTCTGCAATGGTCACAAAATAATTCAACGAAAAAATAAATTGCACTAAAAGCACTAACATAAAGTATAACATCTTGTAATGTTGAAATTAAAGATTTTGGGTGAAGCCAATATTTACAACGTAGGATTTGTTACGGATTATAAAAGTGTCATGAGATTTACAACCAACATCTGGTCATAGGAACCACCTTAAAAGAAAAAGCATTAGCCGCAATAAACAATAATTACAATACAATGAATTTAAAATCCAAAACTTAATATTTAATTTTAATTTTAATAGTAAATATTTTGGGATAAAAAAGCATGCTACTCTTTGAAATGTCCTTTACCTGTCAATTTAAGTCCCGTTAAAATCGGTTCGCCGTTTCCAAGATATACGGTCAAAAATTTTATGCTTAAATTAAGGGCTGTGGGAGGAGCGCCCAACGTAAGTGTCATAAGATTTACGATCCTCTGGAATGGGAACCTCTTTGAGAGCAAAACCATTCGCCGCAATAGACTTTAAAATCTAAAACTTAATATTTAAATTTAATTTAATTTAATTTAATTTAATCGTAAATATTTCCGGAATAAAAAGCATCATACTCTATGAAAAGTTCTCTACCTATCAATTCAAGTCCCGTCAAAATCGGTTCAGCCGTTTCCAAGATATACGGGTGGACAAACAGACAGACAGACAAAAATTTTCAAAACGCAATTTTTGGTTTTGGTAACCATCAAATAAGTATATTAAATTTAAAAAAAGTCTTTATTTTGAAATTACAGACAGACACTTCATTTTTATTTATACACGGAGAAAAAAATATCGTTAATATAACTATCTAACGTATACCCAATTGACGTATTGTTCTGACAAGGATTCGAATGTCTAATTTAACGATATTTATAAGTCAATTTGACAATTCATAGTATGATCAAAACAGCTCTACATAGTATACTTATAATAAGGATTCATTTATTTGATTCAAGCGTTCAAACGAAAAGCTCTCGTGAACGTGTGCAGTATCCGTCGTGTAGGTAACTGGATAGTTAATTTGAGGATTTGAATAGCTAAAATAGGGATACGTATGGTTATTATAACGATATTTTGTTCTCCGTGCATATCCGTTAAATCACTATGACAAGAATCTTTTGAATGTCTAAAACAGTAATACGGATCGTTACTATAACGATCCGCAATAAGGAAACTCTGGATAGCTAAATTAGCTATACGGCGTATCCCTGTGAAAGATAACTATCCAACGGATAGCTATAATAGGGATACGTATGGTTATTATAACGATATTTTTTTCTCCGTGTATGTATAGATGTATAGATTATTTAACGAATAAGAATATAATAAAACATAATAAAATATTGTTTTGAAATGTTAATAATTACAATGTGAAAGTAATAATTAATATTTCAATTTGCAAGACCAATTAAAACCTGATAATCAAATAAGTATATTTATTTAATCAGGTTTTTGATTTTGAAAAAATTTAAGATTATGTCACATAGGTGATTTGTGGCGCAACTAACGACGATTTGTTTATAATTATTTTCAAAACGTAAATTTCTCAAGATTGCAATGTTTCCTGGAATGAGCCACAGCAATTTTCGTTAATTAAATTAACAAACATTATAAAAAAATGAATGAAGGGGGTTTGTGCGTTAAAAGACCAGAAACACCGCTGCAACTTATTATTTTTTTGGAAAACATCTCAAAGTGTTTGTGAAGAAAACCTTCAGTTATCTAATTGCATTTTGTTGATATTTTCTTTCTATTTGATTGGCTCAATAAGCCGCAAAAACCGCATCAATGCTTCAGTTTTTGAAACCCGAGTTCTTTTTTCACTTATGTACTATGATATTTTATAAATTATTATCGATCCGTAAGTACTTCAAAATGTCTTTTAAATTACTGGCAACAAATATGAAAGAGTGCGACGTTGTAACAATTTTTTTTTGAATAATCTCCGGTAAACTCGGTGACCATAAAAACACGGAAGTAAACAGCATAACCAACCACACGATTTGCAATATGAGTTATGTAAAAGAAAATAAAAGAAATGCGTCGCAAAGGTTAGATAATCTTTTATCAAAACTTTGGGAAATTGATCAAGTTGAGCCGCAAAACAAGTTATCCTTATTATCCAAGGAATATTGCGAAAGGTATTTTAATACGACATTGTCGCGATCGCCAACGGGAAAGTTCGTGGTGTCAATTTTAACGCAATTAGGGGAATCGCGGGCAAATGCACAAGAAAGATTTTACTCTTTAGAACGCAAATTAGCCAAATACCCCGAACTACGCGAAGAATACATAAAATTTATAAGAAAATATATTAATCTTGGGCACATGACTAAAATTACAAGCCCCATTCAATCATCTCAAGGGATTCAAACGATTACGGGCGAAGTCGATATAAATGTCATACCGGCTCAATATCTACCACATCATGCAATAATAAAGGCTGACTCATTAACAACTAAAATTCGCGTTGTTTTTGATGGCAGTGCACGGTCAAAAACGGGCATCTCGCTAAATGACGCTCAAATTGTAGGGCCTGTGGTACAACCAGATTTGTTTTCTATTTTAATACGTTTTCGGCAATACCCAATCGCCTTAACCGGAGACATAGAAAAAATGTACCGCATGATCGAGGTAGAACCGTCACAAAGAAAATTTCAGCAAATAATATGGCAGGAAAATCCAAATCACAATTTAGATACTTGCTGCTTAAACAACATTACTTACGAAACGGCATCGGCGAGCTATTTGGCTACAAGATGTTTAAATTGGCTGCTTGACCAAAACAAAGCTAAGTATCCTGAAGCAAGTAAGGTAATAAAAACATGTTTTTACATGGATGATCTGTTATACACTGGAAAAACAGTGAGCGAAGTGCTTAAAATAAAAAAGGAAATTCTGGAAATGCTAAATAGCGCCGGGTTACCCTTGCGAAAACTCTTGTCAAATAAATCGGAGGTGATACCCGAATCTAGTTCTTCAAACTTGTTTACCGTACCATTGGGCGAGCGATCCTGCATTAAAACATTAGGACTTATCTGGGACTCTATAAACGACGAGTTTCGTTATTCCGTAAAATTAAATGATTCCGGTAGAGCAGGTACGAAACGTTCAATATTATCGGAAATATCCCAAATTTTTGATCCGTTAGGATTACTTGCGCCCATCGTAATAAATGGAAAAATTCTGATGCAAAAGTTGTGGGAATTAAAGTTATCATGGGACGAATCCATCCCGCAGGTTTTAAATGATCATTGGGAAAGTTTTAAGTCCGGTCTTAATAAAATTAATGAAATTAGGGCACCAAGATACTTAATTTCAACTGATATAAAAAAAGCTAGAACTGCATGGCTTTTCTGATAGCAGCTCCGTTGCATATGGCGCATGTATTTACATACGTGTCTTAAATTCACAAGGTGAATGGAGCAGTGGACTCTTGTGCGCAAAGTCTCGCGTAGCACCGTTGCGAACAGTAACAATTCCTCGATTAGAGCTAAGCGCAGCAACCCTTTTAGCGCAATGAATGCGAAAAATGCAAGATACTTTGAGCCCTAAGTTTGATAATATCTTTCTTTGGGCCGATTCGAAAATAGTTCTGTGTTGGCTTAACCAAGCCCCAAATATATACAAAACTTTCGTCTCAAACAGAATCGCTACTATACAGGAGCTATATGGACCTGAAAGCTGGCACCATGTAAAATCTGAGGATAACCCCGCAGATTTGATATCGCACGGAAATTCGGTCGCTGAATTAACCAATAATCTTTTATGGTGGACGGGCCCCCCCTTTTTTAAAAGATTGCCTATCTAAATATAAAGAAAAGATCCAATTGGACGTTCTTGTTGAAGAAGAAGTCGAAATTAAAACAAAATGCCTAACTGCTAGTCTTTCCGAATCAATGATTAATTCCTTAATTAAAAGGCACTCAAAATTTGTAACACTGCAAAGAATCATAGCTTACGTTCTGCGATTTATCGCAAACTGCAAGGCAGCAAAGAAACCCAAGACAATAGGACCACTCTCTATAGCGGAATTAAAGCTGTCCCACGACACACTAATTAAGCACTGTCAAGAGGAAGCATTTGCCAAAGATATTCAATCTTTGAAAGAAAAGGGTCTAACAAACTCGAGCATCGCTCCGCTAGATCATTTCTTAGACATGAACAACATAATCAGAGTAGGCGGACGACTCCGAAATTCGGGTTTCAATTATGACAAAAAATTCCCTATGCTAATGCCAAAAGATCATAGGTTGACTATTTTATTAATGTTAGATTGATGCATTGTGGCCCCCAGCAGTTGCAAGCGCGGATGTGTGAAAATTATTGGGTAATTGCAGGAAAATGTGCCATCAAAAGGGTTTTGCGCCAATGCGTAAAGTGCTTTAAAGTTGCACCAAAATCATATAATCCCTTTATGGGAAATCTTCCAACGAAACGGTTGGAACCTTACACTCCCGTGTTTCATAACACAGGTTTAGACTACGCAGGCCCTATTATGATAAAGGACCGTAAATTACGAGGAGCTAAATTAATAAAGGCTTACATATGTTTGTTTGTGTGCTTGGTCACAAGAGCTATTCATCTTGAATTGTTGACTGATTTATCCACTGATGCTTTCCTAAATGTGCTCAAAATATTTATAGCGCGTAGAGGAAAGCCTCAGACCATAACCAGCGATAACGCTAAAAACTTTGTAGGTGCTCGAAATAAATTACGCGACCTTTACGAAAAATTACGTAACGCCAATTTTCAAAATATATTAAGTGATTCTTTAAACGAGCAAGGCATAAAATGGCAATTCATAACGCCTCGGGCTCCACACGAAGGTGGTATCTGGGAGAGTGGAGTTAAATCCACAAAATTGCACTTACATAAGGTTTTAGGCAATACTCAATTAAATTACGAGGAATTCAGCACAGTGCTGGTGTAAATAGAGAGCGTACTCAATTCCCGTCCTTTATCCCAACTATCCTCAGCCCCTAACCCCCGGGCACTTCTTAATCGGCCGCCCCCTGAGTGCACTACCCGATCAGGATACTAAGGAGCCATCTTCACGTCTTCGAGTTTATCAACGGTACCAAAAAATAGTTAGAGACTTTTGGCGCCGCTGGAGCATCGAGGTCGTGCCAGAACTTCAAAGACGGACCAAATGGTTTCGCCGCCTCCCGCAGCTAGCTAAGGAAGGTGCCATAGTGATTGTGCGCGAGGACAATATACCTGTGCTATCCTGGCCCTTGGGTCTAATCCAGGAGGTACATCGATCAGCAGATGGAATAATAAGAGTGGCGACGCTAAAAATGCCCAATGGCAAACAAATAAAGCGTGCCATAACTAGACTTTGTATTTTACCGTTTAGTGGTAACGAACTCTAGATTATGTATATATAAAAGACAATTAATTTTAAGTTTAAATATAATTAGCTATAAGTAAGATGAAAACATGTTAAAACCAGAAGGTTTCAAGGTGCCCCGCTAATGTTAAGAAAACCCGTTTAGGGTACAGGAAGGGGAAGCTACCCTTCGACCAAGGAGAGTACCGAAGCCAGGGACAGAATGTATCGTAACATCGTGCATCGCTCCTCTAAATATATATTTTTTTTGTACGTATCGTAACATCGTACATCGCTAGTCTAGATATATATTTAAATTGTATTGTAACATTGCATCGTTTTATTTGTAATTTTTAAAAGAGTTGTACCACAACGTCGTGCATCATTTTTTAAACATAGAAGCTGTAGAACCAGCGAATAAAAAATAAAATAATTAAAACAGTGCTGGAGCATAAATTTCTGCAGTCAGGGAGAGATATCCTGAATAAGACTATCATAATTTAGTTTTTGTTCAGGATAACTCTCTCCTATCCATAAAGCACGGATTATACAATATTGGTTCCGAGAGCATCCCGAATTCACAGTGCTTGACTGACCCCCAAGATCTCTCGACTTAAACCCCATAGATAATCTATGGGGTTTAATGGTCAAAAGTTGGGAGGACATTGGTTGGCATGGGGTTCGTGAAAGAAATTCCGCCCAAGTTTACCAACATTGCCTGAAAATATGGCAACATATTGGACAAAACGTTTGTACCAATCTAATATCAAAACAAAGGGATAGACTTAGAGCTGTGCTACAGAGTAATGGGTACTACACAAAGTATTAACCTGTGAATGTATACATATATTAGGCTTTGGATGTATATAAAATTATTTATAATTTATGTTTATATGTTAATTAGGTTCGTTATATTGTAAATATTAGATTTTAAGTATTAGAAGTATGTTTTATACCGTTATAAATTTCTAATTTATTTTTCTTTTATTAGACATTCGAAATGACAGCATCGAGTAACACTTGCACATGAGGTAATAACTTCATTGAATCAGAGTGAAACTTATTCCCAATGATGATTTTATTACAGTTCTATAGAATTACAAGACGCTTGCCTTCCTTTTTGTTGCCGTGACATCTTCAAATGGTCTCTCTTGGACTTTGAAAACGTACCAGCAAATAAATTCAAGAATTTCACGTAAAGCTACACAAGAAAAAAAAGGGTGCAAGTAAACATGCAGAAAACCGAGAAGTTATCTGCTCGTAGACTTGTATCTATTCATCGATCAGGTATAAATACAAGCTAACAAATAGTGTAAAACACTTTGTTAAATTAATTTTCTGTTTACAGAACAATTACCGTTCGTGATGATTAGGTTGTCCGTTATTTCCCAAGTTGATTTTTTTTGCTGCCACCTTCTGAAATTTTAGTTTTAGCTCTAAAAAAAAATGATCCAACGTAAACAAGCTCTTAATTTTTAATTTAAACTGTGCCGGAATCATGATACTTTTCCCATTTAAATAACATGGGATTTTCTGACCTTTTGCATATAATTTTTTATCTCAAAAGCAAATGAACCTACAGCTTCGACAAAGACATATTCTAATACAAAATTTTAGGCTCTACAAAAAAGGTCTTTTTGGTTTTTTTCATAAAAACATTCCTTTAAAGTTATTCGCGGTCAAAGTTATGCACATAGTATATAGTCAAATTTTTCTATCATTCACAGCAAATTCTAATTGCGCCTTTGGATTTTGACTAAAAAAGGATCTAGAGCCATACTTTTTTCAATAAAACAATATTTCTTTACCAACTTTAATATGGAAAACAAATATTGCGCCATCTATGATCAATTGATCAAAACTATAATTTTAAGGTTATTGTTTCAGTGTCTTTCAGTGTTCGTAAATATGTGTTTCAATTGAAAAGAATGAACAAAGGCCATTGCCGGATTTACATGGAAAAGTGCCCTTGAAGATATTTAGCTTATTTTTTTTTCCAGTGATGTATCTTAGTATTAGTAACAATTGTACAAAATTTTAGGTCCCAGGCTCTTATAGTTTTCAAATAAAAAAATACTTTTTGTTTTTAGAAAATATTTTTTTTCTCAGAAACGACTTGACCGATCGATTTGTGCTTTGGATATGTTATAGACATATATTCAGCCTTTAAGGTAACAAAAAATCACTTTTGAATTTTTTTAAGAATTTTTTTTTTAAATTTAATTTTTTAAAGAGACATTTTTGGTACCTCTGATTGAGGGACACCCACCATTTTCCATTTACCTATTTACTAATCTATAACATATTTTTTTCAGAATTTTTTGTTTGGTATAGCACAGTTCAATATTAAAAAAACCGGCCTGAAGTGCATGTTTACAGGTATCTAGATATTGGTACTCGTTCATATTTAGACAATGTAATAAATACATAGGGGAGAGTCCCACAGTACCGGCCGGCATCCAGTACCGGCCAGTTGCAATTTCTGGTATTCTACAATAAGTGGCGCTAGATTTTTTCACTCCATTAGTGTGGTACGGTCTTTGATATACTATGCCCCGCGCGGCGACCACTTGCTGCGACAAGTTTACTGTCAGTGCAAAGATTTGTGATGCGCGTGGTGGAGAAACGCTTCAAAATCAAAGTTCTGTTTGTGATTTTTGGAATTCAGAGGACGAATTCAAAACAAATTAAAACTGGTATATATTGGTTATTTATATGGCTATTACAAAATATATTTTAAATCAATTTATGTACATACGTTCTTTTCTGTAGACGAGCATCATATGTTATTGTGTTTCCTCCAGTACCGGCCACTTTTTAAGTTTATTTTGAATAGATTAATTTGCTTACACGTAGGTACACAAAGATGCCAGGCGTTAAAAATAATGGTAAGCCAAAGCAAAAGAAGGGCACCTGGGATCCTGCAAACATGCACAAAGCCGTGAAAAAAGTACTGAATAATGAAATAAATGCCCGCCAAGCCGCAGATCGCTATCATGTACCCCGAACTACATTGATTGACCGAATTAGTGCCATTCAAAATAATAAAGAAATGTCCATTGAGCCAAATATGGGTCGTTTTTACAATACCTTTTTACCCGAACACGAAGAAGTATTGGCAGAACATATTAAAGACTTGGCAAATAGGTTAATGCCTTTAAACAAACAAGAATTTCTATGTCTCGCTTTTCAACTGACCGAAAAGTTAAAATCACCTCACCAGTTCAATAAAGAGAAAAAATCTACAGGGAAAAACTACTATTACTCTTTTATGAAAAGACATAGAGACGTATCATTGCGGACTGCTGAATCGACGAGTTTAATGAGAGCTGTCGGATTTAACAGACCCCAGGTTGAGCCATTCTTTGAAGGTCTTGAGACTTTGATGCAAAGGTATAATTTTACTCCCTATAAAATATGGAATTGCGACGAAACTGGCGTTAGCATTGTTCATCAACATGCTAAAGTTTTAGCCACTAAAAATCCAAGACAAGTTGGGAAACTTACTTCTGCAGAACGTGGAAAGAACGTGACTGTACTTTTTGCAATGAGCGCTGGAGGTCAGTTCGTACCACCATATTTTGTATATCCACGGTCCAGAATGAATGGGAGACTTATGATTAACGCTCCAAATGAGAGTGCAGGTGAAGCTCAGCCAAACGGCTGGATGAATGCCGAATTATTTTTGAAATGGATGAGTCACTTTGTAAAATATTCAAGTCCCACAGCACAGAATCCCGTTCTCTTGATTCTTGATGGACATGCCAGTCATAAAGATTTAGATGTCATTGAATTTGCCAGGAAAAATCATATCCACATGCTGAGCACCCACCTCATACAACCCACAAGCTACAGCCGCTTGACCGTACATTTATGAAGCCTTTTAAATCTGCTTACAATGAGGCATGTGGATTGTGGATGAGATCAAACCCTGCCATAAGAATCAGTGAATACGAGATTGCAGGGTTTGTTGCTTCTGCTTTTAATCGAATTTCTCGAATCGATATTGCTGTTAGTGGTTTCCGCTGCACAGGCATTCACCCCTTTAATAGAAATGTCTTTAGTGATTTAGATTTCATTGGTTCAGATATGACCAACGTTACAGAAAGTCAATCAAAATCAGAGCCATCTCTTTCATTTTCTCAACTGTCAGAACCGACACCCTCAATTTCTGCACAGCCTATTCTGCCAAATGTTGACTCTCCACAGCTAGTAATGACATCTTCAGCTTCTCGACAACTTGCATCACGAACTGCTGCCTCCGATTTAGTATCCCAAATTATAACTTCTAAGCAATCTGAATCTCAAACCAAAGTTGTTATTGACCAATCCACTGAAAATTTTAAAGCGGTAGTTACAGAACTCTTACCGGTTCCTGATGCTTCGAAAAGAAGAACTACTGCACGACGTCGTAAAGCAGAAAGAAGTGAAATTTTAACAAGTTCTCCATATAAACAGATGCTGGAAGCAAAACGAGAAGAAAAAAGAAGTGTTAAATCAGCAAAAAATGTTAGAAAAAAATCCAAATTGTAACACAAAAGAGTTTTAAGGTCCTTGTATTAAAGTTATTTTTAATAAACAAACAAATTAAAGTAAACTAAAGTCTTTAGAAGCGGACACGTGGATCAAGTCGTTCGCACAATCTTAACTCTCCATTGGTCGCGCGAATGACATATGAAAATCCAGCTTTATTTCTTCTTGAATAACTTCTAAATTATTCAACCTTAAATGCTGAAACTTTAAGTACCTTTGTAACAACTCTCATGTAGCATCTACTAACAGTTAATAATCCGTTATCACCAATATATTCAGAAAAAAATGGTTATATATTTGCTGGCCGGGACTGGAGGCCAATTTTTTAAAGATTGAATTTTCTTAGTTTTCAAATTTCAATAATAAAGTTGATTATTTCTAAATATACTAGTAGTTTATTATTTTTATTTATAGCACAACACTTCCTCTACACATACCAGTAGGTATTAATCATGTAACCTAAGCTCCTTAGAAGATTTTATTGTTAATAAACCTTAAGGTGGCGGTACTGGAGGACTCTCCCCTAATACCACTACATGTCATTTTTATTCTTATAATATGGCGTTGCCAAAGTGATAGATTAGTATAAATAATATTCTATTATTTTGGATACGGAAGATAGTTAGCTAAAATTCCGCGGCCTTCTGAAAAATTAAGTTATTTATTTAGAACGGAACGAAAACAGTGACGAAGATTAGAACGAAACTTGGTATTTTTGTGATGTTGGAGTAATCAAGTGTTGGTTAATAACGAACTATCTTACATTATGTTGTGAATTTAACTTTTTTTTATATAATTATAAATGTTACGTTTATTATTTTTATGTATAGCTGTATACCATAATTAACTGCCAATAAGTTAAGTGTAATTATGTATTGTGGCGTACACAATATGTATGTAGATTCTCTTTGCGTTGAAATGCACATGCACTTCAGTCCGGTTTTTTTAATATTGAACTACAGTAGTGGTCAAAAGTTTATAAAATTTTGTTTTTTCTAAATATCTCGCCCATCTCTGCAAGGATTTCTACCAAATTTTAAACTCATATTAACAATTGCATAAGAAATCGTATTCAAGAATAAAACTATTAGAATTGTAGAGGAAAAAAATTTAGACAATTTTTATTGAGTTGGCGCGGGCCAAAAGTTTATAAAATTTGCGGTTTCTCATTTTTTTTCGTTATATTTTGTGTTTTTCATTGTCGTTTTTCACAATTTTTTTATTTTCATATTAATCATGATTTTTTAGTTGGGCAAACGTACTGAAATTCCTCTAGTCCTTCAAAAGCAAGTCGTCGTAGCCATCGACAAGAAGGAGAAGAAGATCGACATTGCTTCAAGGTTCCACATCTCTCCGTCAACTGTGACAGCGATTTACAAACGCTATACAAAGAACAAGGACGTTATAAAGGCCCCACGATCTGGTAGACCAAAAGTTACCACGAAAAAAGATGACAAAATGATCGTGCATGCTTCAAACAAGAATCCAAGGCTTAGCGCAACTGATATCCAACGAGATTTGAAGAAATTCCAAGGACTTACTGTAAGCCAAAGTACTGTGAAAAGAAGGCTACGTGATGCTGGACTTTATGGCAGAAGACCTAGCAAGAAACCGCTGATTAGTGTAAAGAACAGGAAAGCCCGACTTGCTTTTGCCAAAAAATACATCAACTGGAGCAAGCAGGACTGGCAAAAAGTCTTATTCTCAGATGAAAGTAAATTTTGCTTGTTTGGAACTGATGGAGTCCGATATGTAAGACGTCTTGTGAACACAAGATTTAATCCAAAATACCAAACACCAACAGTAAAGCATGGAGGAGGCAACATTATGATCTGGGGCTGCTTCAGCCATTATGGAGTCGGTCCACTGCATCGTATCCAAGGCATTATGGATCGCTTTGTTTATAAGGATATATTGACAAAGCATATGCTTCCATATGCCAGACAAAATATGCCTCAGAATTGGATCTACCAACAGGATAATGATCCGAAGCACATCAGCAGCGTTGTGAAGCAATGGTTCCGTCAAGAAAATATCGAGATACTAGAATGGCCAAGTCAAAGCCCCGATATAAATCCGATAAAACATCTTTGGGAGGAGCTGGACCGCCTTACAAAAAGCATCAAAGTCAAAAACGGAGATGAAAAATATGATGTTATTCACAAGAATGGCAGAAGATCGATGCCAACACTCCATAAGCTTGTGGATTCAATGCCAGCAAGACAGAAGGCTGTTATAGATTCCAAAGGTTACGCTATTAAGTATTGATGTATCTGTATAGAATATTCCTATTTATTAGTTGTTAAGGTTATTGTTTATCGTGTTTTCCTGTATTATTAAAAAATTTTATAAACTTTTGGCCTGCGCCAACTCAGTAAAAATTGTCTAATTTTTTTTCCTCTACAATACTAATAGTTTTTATCCTTGAATATGATTTCTTATGCAATTGTGAATACGTGTTTAAAATTTGGTAGAAATCCATGCAGAGATGGGCGAGATATTCAGAAAAAACAAAATTTTATAAACTTTTGACCACTACTGTATGTTATACCAAACAAAAAATTCTGAAAAAAATATATGTTATAGATTAGTAAATAGGTAATCACCTGTGGGAAAATGGTGGGTGTCCCTCATTCAGAGGTACCAAAAATTTCTTTTTGAAAAATTAAATTATATAAAAAATACATTTCTTGAAAAAATTCAAAAGTGATTTTTTGTTACCTTATAGGGTGAATATATGTCTATAACATAACCAAAGCACAAATCGATCCGACAAGTCGTTTCGGAGAAAAAAAAATTTCTAAAAACAAAAAGTATTTTTTTATTTAAAAACCATAAGGGCCCGGGACTTAAAATTTTGTACAATTGTTAGTAATACTAAGATACATCACTGGAAAACAAATAAGCTAAATATCTTCAAGGGCACTTTTCCATGTAAATCCGGCAATGGCCTTTGGCTTAAATTCATCGACTAGACCTTTCACATCGATGCAATAAAGCAAATCTTCCTCTTTTTCAAAATATTTAGGAAAAGCCTCCTCTCGATTTCGATAAAACGAAACTTTAGTATCTTTTGTCAAAAGATTTCTCCTTTTCATACTCGATGCCAATATTGCAGTCGCTTCTTTCAAGAGTTTAGCTTCTCTGAATAAATCATTTAGGTGTTTTTGATCGTATTTTTCTGGCTTTCGCTCTTCCCCAATCAGCCTGTACTCTTCTCCACTACTTGAAGAAACGTTTTTCTCAGGTTCACTAGAATCAGATTCACTCTCAGTACTAGACTTCGTCATTAAGAGTTACATTCTCCGGATCGACGTCGACTTCCATTGTGACGAATCCGCTGGTCAGGCTGTCTCGTGACGTATCATCTTCTGAACCTTCTATAAAGTTTGCAACTGGTGGTTGCACACTTGATACAGAAGAATACGAAATTTTGTTTTTATGGATTCGGCCTGCAGTCCCTACATTTGTTGTACAAAAATAGCAATCAGTTGCACCGAGAGGCTTCTTCCATATGGCTGGAGTTTTGAATTTAAGTTTCTCCTTGACCTGGTGCTTCTCAAATCGGTTAACTATATTGTAACATGAACCACAAACAAAATTGGGTATCCCATTCTTTAAATCAAGAGAAACTTTCATATCGAAGCCCTTTTCATACTTTACAAATCGATATGTAAGTTTCTTTGTATTTTTAGTCCCGATGTATTTTGCACAAACGTAGCAAAAGAGATTGGGATTCCTAGAGCATTCGTGATCGTCACAAGAACTAGAAGTTCCAGCAAAATTTTGAGTTGAGAAGCATTACAATCCATTAAAATAAACAAACCCCGCACGCTAGAATACCTCCCCAGGCCTAAGTATGAGGGCTTTTCGACTTTGGGGAGGACAATGTCAACTCGTCGTCGAACACACTACGGCATCATTCTCATATCCTAGCGCTTCCCTGCAAAACAGCGCGTCTTCGCTGGCTTCGATACCACGAAATGTTGACTAGCGAATCATTCTACACATCCCGTTAAAGGGCAGTTGTCATCGTAGTCCAAACACTCCGTGGTAGCAGGTTTCTGCCGGTAAATGTACATATTCAATGTCTTGATGTTTTATTTTTTATCAAAGACAAAAATTCTCCTGCATGAGAGACTTAAATTAGACACAATAAGCAGCAAATAGACATACAGTGGTACCTCGATATACCAGTGCCCTAACATACGAGTGTTTTGAGATACGAGCCGCCGAGCTAGCGATATTTTGCTTTGCGATGAGAGCAAGATTTGAGATACGAGGACAGTTTTTTTAAACAATCTGCAGGTAAAAATAAGCAAAGCGTGACGAAAAAAGCGAAGACCAGTAATGAAAATTAAGCGCTTCCGTAAGCACTTCACTTTTTTTTTATTATGTTTTTATAGAATATGTATTTGTTATTTATAATCATTATAAATGTTTCTTTTTGTAAATACATTTTTCTTATTCAAAAACACTTAAGGTAAAAACAACTGAGGTGATGTTTTGGGAACTGGAATGGATTAATGGCATTTCAATTAATTTCAATGGGGAAAATTGCTTTGAGATACGAGAAATTTGACATACGAGCAAGGTTACGGAACGAATTAAACTCGTATGTCGAGGTACCACTGTATTTGCAAATCACGGATGGATATAATAGAGAGAAACAAGCAGAAACCGTAAAATAAAAATAACATACAGAAAAATTTATTAGAACATGATTTTTATCGGTGTTTTTGGTTTTTCTCGGTTTTTTTCAGTTTGACCCCTAGTTTTGACTTCAGATTCGTGTTCAGCGCGAAAAAAAATACGGGAGAAAATCTTTGTCCGACACCCAGCACAGACCACTTTTTTTATTTTGTGGATCTGTGTAATCAATCTGAGGCAAAAATTAAGAGCGGCGCGGGTACTTCTAGTGGTTTCCAAGTTAATATTGGGGTACATCAAGGATCTGTTTTGAGTCCCCTACTTTTTAACATGGAGAAGTACAGATTTGGCAACATTTTTAATAAATTCCGAAGGAACTGAAATAAAGACGTCAATAATACGTAGACGAAGCTCTACTGCGTTTTCTGGAGGAAGTCCTAAGTAAACCCTATGCTTAGTATATAAGGCGATAACCAAAAATCAAGGGTAGTTATATCTGAATTTCTAACTGGGCAGTTGTGCCTATCCAATTTTCTCCAAACTGCCTCCTAAGTTCTCAGGTAACACTACGCGTATTATGTGGACGGTCCCCGTCTTGTTGGAAATAAATATTTTGTAATTCGGTCAGAGGAATGGTTTCAAAATTTTCCTCAACAAAGCTTTGTAAGATATTGATGTACGTTGATTGATTTAAATATCCGTCAATAAAGTAAGGGCCAATCAATCATCCACTTAGAAGCCCACACCAAACATTTACAGAGAACCTAGTTTGGTTATGTCCTTCTCTAAAGTTGTAAGGACTTGTTTCCGCCTAAGTGAAAGACAGGTTTCTGTTAAATAGTCCGTTATTGGTAAAAGTGGACTCATCAGTCCATAAAATTTTGTTATTAAAAACTCCCAAACTTACGTATTAACCACCAACTAAAAAATCTTAATTAAGCGAAAAAACGAATCAGTGAAACTCCGTTATCCCGTAACCCTATAATCACATTACAATGTATATTCATCAGGCATCCTAGTTTTCTAAAATCTTTAACCATTTCAGCTACTATTTCTTTATACTTTGGACTTTTGTTATTACCTAAAAAATTGTTCGCCACGTCCTTAAAACTAGGCCAGGTTGCTTTTTCAAGTTCATTCATTTTACCAATAAAATTTATATCTTTGAACATAGTGCAAATTTGTGGTCCATCAAATACTCCTTCTTTCACCTTGGCCTCAGAGAGTTTCGGAAATTTTGATTGGAGATATTGAAAACATGCCCCTGATTAGAAGTACAAACTGATTTCTAGCCCTCATTCGTCCATTGTTGGACAAAGGCCTCCCCCATTCTCCTCCAGTTTTCTCGGTCTTGCGCGTTGTTCCTCCATCCCAGTCCTGCTGATCTATTAATATCGTCAGCCCATCTAAGTTGTGGTCTTCCTCTGTGGGTTTAGCTTCCCATGGTCTCCAGAGCTGTATTCTTTTCTTCCACCGGTTGTCGTTTTGCCTTATGGTGTGGCCAAAGAATCTCCACTTGAGTGAGGCTATCTGTTCTGCAATGTCTATTATTTACAATGAGAATAATAATACCATAGCTCGTTTTATCGTTATTAAAATCAAACCATTTTTATATTACAAACAGTAAAAGTTATTTGTAACTATCAAATTTCTGACATGTTTTCATTGTAATGACGGCACCACGATTACATGTTTTAATTTTCTTTTACAAATTATTTTCTACGACCACAATCGACCGAAATGTAATATTGTTCTTTATATGTTCATATCAAGCACTTTCTTGTTGACTACTGTTCCTCACTTGCACTCTTCTTTATTTTAAGTATAAAATTTTCTAATCTTGTCGCAAGACGTAATATCAGTAAATTTTTTTTTATTGCCGTTTCCTTTTCACTTGCAGCCTTATGAAATTCTGAAGCGGTGCGCCACTCGTTTCTTCGGAAGAGATTTTTTTTTGAGGCTGTAACGAAAGAAATGAATACTAAAAAAGAATTGTTATTTTTGGAAGTTGATTTATTCATACCTTTTTTCCGTACTCGAACAATGTTTGACGAACCGTTAATAACTGTTGGTTTGTCATGAATGTATGGCTACAATGTAATTTAAATTCTTGCATCCTGTTGTTATTTATTTCTCTCCCTTCTTTCATTTTTCCCGATGTTGCTTCGGTGTTAAACTTTAAAAGGTCTATCATCACTAGGGTGTCCGTTATTTTCCAAGTTGATTTTTTTTGCTGCCGCCCTCTGAAATTTTAGTTTTAGCTCTAAAAAAATTGATCGAACGCAAACAAGCTCTTAATTTTTAATTTAAACCATGCCGGAATCATGATACTTTTCCCATTTAAATAACATGGGAATTTCTGACCTTTTGCATTTAATTTTTTATCTCCAAAGCAAATAAACCTACAGTTTCGACAAAGACATATTCTAATACAAAATTTTACGTTCTACAAAAAAGGTCTCTTTAGTTTTTTCCATAAAAACATTCCTTTAAAAGTTATTCGCGATTAAAGTTATGGACATAGTTTTTATCATAATTATTTAGGTTTTATTGAAGTTTTCTGTGATAAAACATTAAACTCATTTATAATTGTTATAAAAATTTTATTGAACAAGCTTATCAGTTACAATAAGGGAAACAATGCATTACTACTTATCTACGATGTATTATTAGTTTTTTTCTCTTTTTTCAATCACGTTTCTTTGTTAAGCAACTTTTTGTAGCGTTAAAGACGCATCCACACAGAGGCAACAAAGAGCAACTTTTGTCAGTATCGACTAGTTTCTAGAAACAAAGTTGCCTATTCTTGCGACAAGTTTCTGGTTGCCCAAGTCGCTTTACAAAATTTTCTCTGTCGCGTGTTTCGCTTACTGAGCGGTAAACTTCAAAGAAAATCGAGCAACAAGCGTCGACTGCGTGCGACTTGCTACTTATGTTACGTTTGTGTAGACGGTTTGTCATTAGTAAGTCGCTTGTCGCTGATTTTTTGATACATACAGCTAATTTCTCCCTTTTATTTGTACTTATAATTTATTACCAGATCGCATATTGCTTGGTACAGTTTTGTGTAGTGCAGTAAATAAAAGTCAAGTTGTAAAGTAGTCATTTATTATGACGTTGTGGACACAAGATAAAACAATACTTCTACTAGAGATGTACAAAAAGGCAGAATGTCTGTGGAACCCGAAAAACCAAAATCATAAATGCGGAACTAAAAGACACGATGCTCTAAAAGAAATTTCCATTGCTTTAGAAATCGATGTAATAGAGGTGAAATGAAAAATTAAAAATTTAACAGGCCAGTTCTACCGAGAGCGCACAAAACATCAATCGTATAAAAAATCAGGCGCTGGATCACACTTTACTTCAAAATGGTTTGCGTATAACTATATGCTTTTTCTGAAAGACAAAAACGAAGTACAGCCTTGTACGGAAGGAGGGCTGCAGAGTCAAGTAAGATTTTAGGACTTAATTGATATTTTTTAAACAAGTATAAATATTAAAAAAAATAGAAAGGCACATCAATAATTGTCTTGCCACAATATTGACCCAACTGGTGTCTGAAAAAAGTTTGTAAATTCTTGTCGTATTTTCTGAGCTTCTAACGACGACAATTATGTGTACCACATATGTCAGTTCAATGACAGTGGTTGGGTCATCAACTGAGAAGCAATATGACGCCGGATACGACAAATCGATGATGTCGGTATATCGCATTCGATGTACATTGGCTTGCAAAGCCGGATATGATCTAATAGATCAATGATCTTGCTTATCATATTCGAATAAGCAATCAGTTTTTGTGAGAACCACAAAAACTGCATTTTCCTGACGTATAAAAATGTACAATTAGATTTAAGTTCAGTTTTAAGTTTACTTCGAATATTGTAACAACTTTTAATTTTTCAATTGTTTTTATAATAAATACTTTACATTTATTCAAAGTGTAATTCTTAAACTCCGTGTAAAAGTTGTCACGTTAAAACAACCAAACTTAACTGGCGCAGTCGGTAGGATTGTAGACGGATACCCCAAATTCGCGTGTTCGTGTGTTTCAACACTTTATCTACAAACTACAAGAACCCGGAAATAGTTGAAGAGGACAAAATCGCTTCTTCAGCTACCCAAAGGAAGTTCAAGGAGACAACATTGCTTCAGGACAACCGCACCCCACAGCACCCAAAGGAACTCCGTAGGACAAAATCGCTTGCTGGAGAACCGCAACACCCCAAAATAGCTACAAGAAGACAGCATCGCTTCAACTAGCTACACAAAAATGAAAAAGCTGAAATAATTATTCTGTAAGTGCAAAAAATTTAATATTTGCAGAAAAGAAGATAAACGTAAATTAGCTATAAGCCCCCTAAACAAAAAAATATATTTTAACAATTAAAAACAAATTTAAAATCACCTAGTATTAGCCTGAGTTGTTTTTTTGTACATTGGGCAACCTGAAGACCGAGACCTGAGCACGCAAGGGCCAACCAGCTTGCATTTGTACAAAAACAATTCCATGGAACCCTTAAATTATTAAATACAATTAGACCCGTCTATTAATAAGACAATAAAAATTAAAAACAAAAACAAAATTACAAACGCAAAATAAAACAAAATATTTAACAAAAAAAAAAGATAGAATATAGAAAAACGAGTGTATGGAAACAGCAACAGAAGACTTAGCTCAACTGTTAGAAACCTTAAATTTAAGTAATTCTGGTTCTGAAACACCCTCAGAAAAAAACTTAAATATGTCAAACCAAGGTTTTCTAGCGAAATTTCTAAGAGTTATTCCCGAATTTAAGGGAGATCCATCCCGATTACCTGGCTTTATTACAGTAAGTGATTTAATCATAAATCAGTTCTCAGTAAATGATCCCACAGCATTTATTAACCATCTACTATTATCATCCGTTATACAAAAACTTACTGGTGCAGCAGCCTCAGTTACAAATGATCGATTAATTCATACGTGGAAAGATCTAAAACAAATTTTAAAAGATAATTTCGGAGATCAATGATCAGAAGACACTTTACTACAAGACTTGTTACATCTTAAACAAAATAACGAATCACCTTTAACATTTTATAATCGATGCCAAGAATTAAAAGCAGCATTGTTTTCACATTTAAGCAATACAGATTCTACAGCGGAATTACAAACTATGAAAGCGCAAATGTATACTAGCCTAACTCTAAAAGCATTTTTAAGTGGACTAAGAGATCCCTTAGGAAGCTTTATAAGAAGTACAGAACCGGCAACACTTGAAGATGCACTTCGAAAAATAAATGAAGAACAAAATATTAGACATCTTCAAGCAGGTACACAAAACCAAAATAGAACGTTTACGAGACCACCAATGCATGTTAAACAAATACCACCGAAACAATTTCAACCGCAACCAAATTATCAAAAAATTAATAATGTTCAACCGAGACCTGGACCTTCACATCAAAATTGGCAATCAAGACCGAACTACGTACAACAAACAAAAATATTACCAAATATACCACCGCGACAATTTCCTGGGAAAACAATTCCCTTCACAATCAATTAAATTTAACTACAACAAACCAAAAGGAACAAATGTTTTTAAACCAACTAATAAACCACCACCTTATAGACCAACCCCAATGGATATTTCAAGAACAATAAAACACCCATATATTCAACAATCAAGTCAACCCCGTAATTTTATTTCACAAGAATTATTCTATCACGATCAAGAAGAATCAGACGATAACGAATACAATCAACTAGAAGAATATGAAAATTACGAACAAGAAGAATATGAAAATTATAATTTCGATCACAATTCTGAAGAACAGGAGGATTTTCACCTGGACGATACGAACACAAGCCCAACATAATTAATTTAAATAATTTAACACCTTTACGATTACCTTACATCTACTTATCCGAATTAGACGCAAAATTTATGATAGATACTGGATCAATGAAAACTTTATTCAACCCTTCTTTTGTCCATAATCACTACCCCGAATATATATACAACGAAAATTTTCAAATTAGTACAGCTCACGGAACTTCGATTCACAATGAAGTAGCAACAATTCCTTTACCATCAACATTTAACACCAAAGAATTTCACAAGATTTATTTATTTAATTTTAACGATAATTATCAAGGATTAATAGGCATGGATCTATTAAAACAACTTGACGCAAAAATAGATTTTTCAAATAATCAACTTATAACCAAAAATTGTATTTTACCTTTATATGTACCGATCGAAGAGTTACAACAAAAATCAATCTCCAAAAATCAACTTAATAGCTATATAATTCCACCAAGAACGGAAACAACAATTACACTACCCACCAATAGTACTTTGCAGGAAGGACTATGTGAAAAACGAAATTTTGGACCTAATCTAATGTTACCAGATGCTTATGTAAAAGTAAAAAATAATTCTTTTACCACCACTATATTAAATACTAGCGACAACGAAATAAAACTTACCATAACAAAACCAATTAAGTTACATGAAGTACCAAATAATGATATTCAAATTAATCACTGTCAAACAAAAGAAACTGGCAAATTATTAAGAAAAAATTTAATAAACCTAAGAACAGATCACATGAACGACGAAGAAAAAACTTTAATTACAAATTTATGCCAAGATTACAAAGATATATTTTACTGCGAAGACATACCACTTTCATTCACCAACAAAATAAAGCATAAAATTAGAACTTCAGACAATGAGCCTATTTTTACCAAAAATTATAGATATCCTTATATTCATAAACAAGAGGTAGAAACGCAAATCGCCAACATGTTAGAAGAAAATATAATAAAACCGAGCGAATCGCCTTGGAACGCACCAATATGGGTCGTACCAAAAAAAAATGGACGCATCTAAGCAACAAAAATGGAGAATCGTAGTAGACTATCGCAAATTAAATGAAAAAACCATTGAAGACAAATTCCCAATACCAAATATCACGGACATTCTAGATAAACTTGGACGCAGTCAATATTTTACTACCCTCGATCTCGCATCAGGCTTCCATCAAGTGGAAATCGACAGCGAAGATATAGAGAAAACAGCTTTTTCTACAGACGAAGGACATTATGAATTTTTACGGATGCCTTTTGGACTTAAAAACGCACCCGCAACATTTCAACGCATTATGAATAATGTACTTAAAGGACTCACGGATAAACAATGTTTTGTATATCTTGATGACGTTATAATATTTTCAACATCCCTTACGGAACACATACAAAGACTACGAAATGTATTTGACAGACTTAGAGAAAGCAACTTAAAAATCCAATTAAACAAAAGCGAGTTTTTACGTAAAGAAGTTGCATATCTTGGACATTTAGTAACACCATGCGGAGTTAAACCAAATCCCGAAAAAATCTCAGCAATTCAGCAATATCCGATACCAAAAAATCAAAAAGAGATAAAACAATTTCTCGGACTTTTGGGATATTACAGAAAATTCATCAAAGACTTTGCAAAAATTACTAAACCCTTAACATCATGTTTAAAGAAAGGCAGAAAAGTAGAACATTCGAGTGAATTCGTAAAATCCTTTGAAACCGCAAAAGAAATTTTATCAAATGATCCGATTTTGAAATACCCGGACTTCGAAAAACCATTCATATTAACAACGGACGCCTCAAATGTCGCCCTTGGAGCAATTCTTTCACAAGGAACCCCTGGTAAGGATTTACCAATTGCCTATGCTTCAAGAACGCTAAATGAGAGCGAACAACGCTATTCGACAATAGAAAAGGAACTTTTGGCCATTGTATGGGCCACAAAATATTTCAGACCTTATTTATACGGACAAAAATTTACAATAGTAACAGATCATAGACCTTTAATTTGGTTGAATTCCTTAAAAGAACCAAATTCCAAATTAACAAGATGGAGATTAAAACTCGAAGAATACAACTACAACGTAATATATAAAAAAGGAGTAAAAAACAGTAATGCCGATGCACTTTCTCGAATTCAAATTAACCCAACAAGAACCCAAGATCAAGACACATCATCAATTGCTGTAATGGAAGACGAAAATTTAACACAAAATAATGAAATTCACGATACTACACAAGACTCAAATACTCAACATACACAACTATCATCTACCCCAAGTATACCTATTTGTGAAGACGCATTAGAAACCAAGGAAAACCAAATTATTTTCATTTATGTACTAGACGAACCTGATACACCGCTAACAACAATTAAAGAAGGACACAGAATATTGATTGTAGAAGTAAACAAAAGCAACCCGTTACCAACAATAAAAAAAGCATTTATAGCATTCTGTAAACCAACTATATCATACCACTGTTATTTCCCAGATGACGAACTTTACAAATCAACCTGTAAACTTGTCATAGAATTATTTGATACCAACAAGCCTAAATTCTTTAGATGCACAAATAGAGTAGATCATATCATTAACAAAGACGAACAAAACTTACAAATACAAATGTATCACGAAGGAAAAACAAACCATCGCGGAATACAAGCCACCCTTATGGCACTAAAAAGAAAATATTACTGGAAAAACATGGAACAAACAATCACCTCGTACATAAATAAATGTACAACATGTCAACAACAAAAATATAACAGAAAACCTGTTAAAGCCCCTTATAATTTAACAGAAACACCAGATAGACCTATGCAAGAACTTCATATGGATATATTTTACATAGACAACGATAAATTTTTAACAATAATAGACAAATTTACAAAATTTGCACAAGTATACCATTTAAAAGACAGAAACAACACCACAATAGCAAATAAATTAATAAAATTTATGTCTCAATATGGAACCCCCATAAAAATAACAGGAGACGGAGAATTTGAAGGACCGACAATACAAGATTTACTTAAATTTCACAAAATTCAAGTGCATATTACTACTCCTGCACATCATGAATCAAACAGCCCTATCGAACGATTACATTCAACACTTATCGAGCATTATCGTTTATTAAAAGCAAAATATCCAAAAGATAGACCGAAAATAATTATGAGATATGCATTACTAGCATATAATAGTACGTTACACTCAACTACAAAAATGTCACCCTTAGAATTATTATTTGGACATACCATGAATTCTGATCCATTTGCCGCTGATTATGAACAACGACAAAAATATATGTATCATCTTACCCACACAGAAAAGATGAAATTTCTATATGAGCAGATTAAAAAACTCCAACAAGAAATAAAAGAAAAGTATACCACAAAACTAAATTCCAACGAAAATCGTATACAACCTTTTGTTATAGGACAAAAGGTACTGTTAAAAACAAATCCACGAAAAGGAAAAGCTCACCAAAAATTTGTAGGACCATACGAAATAATTGATATAACACCAAAACATACTTGTACTTTAAAAAACCAAAAAGGAACTCGACGAGCACACGTCAATGATTTGAAACCTTTTATATCAGAATCTACATCCTCATCCAATTTACAAATCCCATCAACATCGCGGAACCAAAATTCATAAACTTTAAAGACATAAGACAAAATCTATAAAGATCTATAATGATGAGTGAAAAGTGTAAAGTAGTGAAAAATGGTCTGTATTTTTGTGATAAATCGCAACATAATTTAGAAAATTATGAACAATGTGCCATAGATTTAATTAATTTTAAAACAGTAAGAAATTGTAAGATTTATAAAATTAAAATAAACGAGTTAAAATTACACTTGGTTAATTGTTAGTAATAAGGAAGAAATAGTTAAGATATCTTGTATAAATAGTCATTATAAAAAATCTTTGTTCGGAACATATTTGGTGCAAATACCAAACAATTGTAATATTAGTATTGACAATTACTTTCTTTCAAATAACAAACAAGAAACAAAAATTATTGATGTTCTTAATTTACCACTTATAAACAATCTTAGTTTACAAAATTATGTTAATAAAAAAGAAACACCAACGTTAGAATTAGAACAAATTGATTTAAACAATCTAAATTCAATTAAAGAAAGACTTTCAATTATTCCAAAGGAAATAGATAATACTTGGAGTTTTGTTCCAACACATTTAAGTATAAGTTCATTTACTGTAACAATTATACTAATTTTAATATTATTTATAATAATTGTAACATTGTATTGTAAACGCAAATTCCTCACTCAAAAATTGACAAAACATTTTGAGAAAGATTTGGATAAGAATGATCAAAAGGAAATTCACTTAGAAGATCTTAAATTGAAAAATCCTGTTGTCTGAATTTTTAAATCTTAAAGGGGAGGAATTATGTGTACCACATATGTCAGTTCAATGACAGTGGTTGGGTCATCAACTGAGAAGCAATATGACGCCGGATACGACAAATCGATGATGTCGGTATATCGCATTCGACGTACATTGGCTTGCAAAGCCGGATATGATCTAATAGATCAATGATCTTGCTTATCATATTCGACTAAGCAATCAGTTTTTGTGAGAACCACAAAAACTGCATTTTCCTGACGTATAAAAATGTACAATTAGATTTAAGTTTCAGTTTTAAGTTTACCTCGAATAGTGTAACAACTTTTAATTTTTCAATTGTTTTTTAATAATAAATACTTTACATTTATTCAAAGTGTAATTCTTAAACTCCGTGAAAAAGTTGTCACGTTAAAACAACCAAACTTAACTCGACTTTCGTCCAGTTCTTTTCAAAGGAAGAAATATAGATTCTCTTGCTATTTCTCTTCTCCAGTTACTATCTATAACTTCCCCGGTGTCCTTATCTTCGGAATCAAATGTGCCTCTCGGTGTATAATTGTGTTTTGAATCAGTACTTCCTCTGAGAAAATTATGCAAATACATGCAAGCAGAAACAACTATCTTAGCTTTTTCAGGTTCTAATAATAAGGGTTTATGAAAAACCCTAAACCTAGTAGATAAAATTCCAAATACGTTTTCTGAAACTCTTCTAGCCCTACTAAGTCGGTAATTGAATATTCTTCTGGGCGAAAATTTATCTTGAGACCCGGTATATGGTTTTAGTATATTACAAGATAAAGGAAATGCGTCATCTCCTAGAAATACATAAGGAGCTGGTTCCTCACCTTCAGGCAATGGTGTTGGTTCTGGCAAATTCAAAGTTCCATCCACTAATTTTTTCTAAAAGTAGTACTCGCAAAAACTCCTCCGTCTGAAATTCTTCCTTGAGATCCAACATTGAAATATATTACTTGATAATTGGCATTTGCAATAGCAAACAGTACAATACTAAAAAAAAACCTTTATAATTAAAAACCCCATTTAGGGCTTTAAAGTTTTTAAAAATTTTTGGGAAATCAAATTTTTAAATAAAAAAATCATGAAAAAATTTAAAGGGGGGTTTGCTTTTATGAATTTCCGAAAAGATTTTGCTTTATTTTTCAAATTTTAAAATTTTTTTAAAAAGTTTTTTTTTAAAATTTCATTTCAAAAATTGACCATTTCCAAAAAGAAAAAAATTTTCAAGGCCTCTTTAAATTTTCCCCCGTTAAAGAACCAAACCCTTTCCCCTTTCACAAATCCCAAAATTTATTCCCATTTAAAAACCCCAAAACCCTTTCAACAATTTTGAAATCCACGAAAATTTGGAAAAGAAATTCCTAAAAGGGAAAACTAAAAAAGGTTAGAAAAAAAGGAAATTTTAAAAACCCTTTTAAAAACGGGGCAAACCCAAAGAAAAAAATTTTGAAAAGCAAAAAAGGAAAAAAAAAATTTAACCAAAAATTTTAAAAAAATTTTTCCAAAGAAAAAGAAGTTTAATCGAAAAAAAGGGGAAAAACCAAATTTAAAAAAATTTTTTTTTAAAATTTTATTTTTAAATTTTAATTTTTAAAAAAAAATTTTAAAGTTAAAACTTTTTAAAGAAAAAGGTTTTTAATTTGGCCAAAACTTTAAAAATTTTTTTAAAAAAATTTTTAAAAAAAAAAATTTTTAAAAAGTTTTATTTTTTTAAAACAAATTATTCAACCTAAAATTGGATTAATCCTTTGTCCAATCCAAATTTTTTCTTTTCCCTTAAAATTTAAATTTTTCCCAAATTTTCCCAAAGGTTTTATTTTTTGGGCGGAAATACCCAAAATTTTTAAAAAGTTAAATTTTTTTTAAACCCTAAAATTAAAATTTTTAAATTTGGATTTAAAATTTTTTTTTAAAAATTTAATTTTTTTAACTTTTAAAAATATAAATTTAACTTTATTTTTTATTGTTATTTAATTTCTCCCAAAATTTTTAATTTAAATTTTTCCATTTTAAATTTTTTAAACCCCTTTGCCCAAAGTTTTTAAATTTAGATTTTTATTTTTTTTAAATTTTTGGGCCCGGGATTTAAAAATTTAAAAATTTTCCCACCTTTTAAAAATTATTAAATTTAGAAAAAGGGAAAAAATTTGGGGCCCAAAAGTTAAAAAAAGGGTTTTTTTTTTTTTTTGGTTTTTGGTTTTAAAAAAATTTTCATTTATTTTTTGGGAAAATAAACTTTTTTAAAAATTTAAAAGGGAAAATATTTTTAAAGTTAATTAAAAATTTTTAAAAAAAAAAAAAAAATTTAAAACCCAAAATTAAAAAACCTTTAAAAGCCGCCCAAAAATTTTTTAAAATAAATTCCAAAAATTGGCAAAGTTTATTTAAAAATTTTTTATTTTCCTCCTCCTCGAGTTCTCTCTTGTAAATAAGGCCGTACCCAACTTTTTCTTCGTTAGTGTTTTTTTTTTCACTCAAGAAAATAAAAGCCGTTGTAGCTATCGTTACTTCGTCTTCATTCCACATTATCACAAACAATTCTTAAATTGTGTATTATTCGTGAAATGTTGCTTGTATGTAGACAGCCCGTTTCGTAGTAGACTACAGGTTTCACTAAACTAGCAACTTCATGGAAAACTGTTTCCTTTGTGTGTATGCTCGGTTCCCTATTTCGGCGACATGTTTCATATGATAAGAAATACAGTTCGACAGAAGTTGATTTGAATGTCGCGCGTGTTGCCCCTGTGTGGATGCGTCTTAATCTTGAGTCAACTGAACTGCTCTTTCAGCTACATCATTAACAACTTGCAGATCATTCACAATATTCAAACCTTCCGAGTAATCATTATTAGTTGACCATGTTTCAACATCTAACTCTAAAAAATTTTTGTTTATGTTAAATCGATCTATAAAATTACTCGAATTAGAATTAATAAAAAAGTCAATATCTTTTTTCTGCAAGCTAATAATTTCACTGCCTGAGTTCACTACGTAGCGTTTAGAGGAAGCAAAATCCATATCTTCATGGCATTTTAATGCTTTAACCATTTTATGCTTTATGGAAAGTGGTATATTTGGATCAAAAAAAGCCAATGCAGCAGTTTCAGCATTCAAATACCACAAATTATTTTTTAATTTGTGCAAGACTGCTTCAGATAAAAAACACTCGAAAGGCCATTGCCGGATTTAAATTGAAAAGTGCCCCCAGAGATAATGAAGTGATTTTTATTTCTGTGATGTATCCTGGTATTAGTAATAATTGTGGAAATTTTTAGCCCCCCAGCTGTTACGGTTTTTGACTAAAAAATTAATTTTCATTTTGCGAAAATATTTTTTTTCTCAAAAACGGCTATTTCGATTTAGTTGTGCTTTGGATATGTCAAAGGCATGTATTCGATCTATCATTTAAAAAAAAAACAATTTTTAATTATTCCAAAAAATGTAATTTTTGTATATTTAAATTTTTTAAAGTGACATTTTGGGTATTTCTGCATTAGGGACACCCACCATTTTTTTACCCGTTATTGCTTATTTACTAATGTATATCACATATTTATTTCAAAATTTTCTGTGTGGTACAACATAGTTCAATATTCAAAAAATCAGATAGCGGTGTAAATGAACTTCAACATACACGCATTACATATTAACTACATTATTTCAGACAACGTGGTTAATTTCATTTGTTATGAGTTACAGCTTTTTGAAAGTCATAAAAAGTATTAAAAATATAAAATTATGATAATAGAATCTGCAATTCTAAAAAAAAAAAAAATATTTGCTGGTTACATGTATTTCGACTATATATTCTTGCGAACCGTTTGAGCAAGTATTTACTTGAATATTGTACCCTACAAATCTTGATAAACATGAAATTTTGTTTCCATATAGAAATACCAAAACTGTCACAATTTTATATTATTACTTTACAATTTTTTTAAAATAGTGTTCTTAAATGTGCAAAAAGTATTTTGTGTTTTTTTTGTTTACGAAAAAGCTTTTTCTGTTATTTTTTTAACCATTATATGGTATTAGTTATATTAATTAAGTCCATAGGGGTAAATAGTACAGTTGTTGGTCAGTCGACAATGATTGGCCCTATTTAGAAAATTATACTTATAATAATAAATCTATATTTCCTAAAAAGTTTCGAATTTTGAGATATGAGGTTTTGGCTTCGCAGCGACGATATGCCTTTTTAAATATCATAAAGTTAATTATTAAATTCATATTTAAATTGTTTTTTTTTTAAATAAGTATACAAAATTATAATTATCTTTTGTTTGGTACAGTCTTAAAACTTTTTATTCCACACCCTACTGGCTGCGCCTTGTGGAAGAAAAAAAGGCAACCAATTTAACGAATAGGCTTGGTTACTTTTAACCCAAGAAGTTACCAAATTCAAAACATTTAAAACAGCATTTCTTTTTAAAAGGAGCGGTTCTTATATTTTTAAATTTTGCGCGTGTGCAAACTTTTTTCGTCTGTGTTTCGTTGCGTAACATTGAAGTGATAATGAGTTGCTACAAGCGTTTTTTTTTTATTAGCTAAAATAAAATATAAATTTTGATATATTTTAAGATTGCTAATAAAGTGCCGACAAAAGATTTATTAATAATTAAAATTGTATCTTCTTTATTTTCACTTCTCATACAGTTGATCCGAACTACTGCACCGTCGGTGTTTCGCATATATTGTTATTAGAGGGGGGGGTCATAATTCTAAGTGACGGACAGTAATTAGTGGGGGCGTGAAGTAATAATTGAGTAGCGCTATAAATAAATTTATAAATAATAAAATAATCATTTATTGTATTTTATCGAAATTTTAATTTTATAAAAATCAGCTTTATTAAATAATCTTAAATTATGGATAATAATGGTTTGATGATAAAAAAATAAGCAGACACACGACAAAACAAATTGTGACTTTGCAAGGTCATCGTCCATTCAAATCTTCTCACAAAAGATACCCCTAATACCCTTTCCATCCTTAACCTGTTTAAATGTATTCTAGTCAAAACTGTTAGGTATAGAATTGGTGTATAAGCAAATACTTCCATTTTAAAAAGTTTCAAACCGTACGGAATGTAAAAATCTTTAATGGTAATTTGGACTGTTTGTAGAATTTATATGAATTTTTCTTTTTCAAAAACAACATAAGTCAGTTTACTCTAATTTTACAGAAATCAATAAAACTTTTTATTTTAATAATTATATACAATTCTTAAGATTAAACTAATAATTGTTGTTCTAGGAGTTTTGACATATATTCTGTTGAATTATTTTAAATTAGAACTTTGTCAGCGTGAATTAATTTTAATAAAATTAATTTTTTACCATATCTGTACCAAAAATTTAAAATTGTGCTCTGTTTATTGAGAAAGAAATTACAAGTTTATGAGAAAAGAAATGAAATAAATTGACAGATTTACTAATATGCCCGTAAACATTAACCAAAATTTAAACTTTTATATTTAAACAACATAAAAGCAGCTATTGTGGCTTAAATGTAAAACCTACATATATGATTCCATATACTTTTTTGTGGAAATATTTACTAATACTACTGTCATACATTGTTTTAACTTATATCAAAGGGTTTAAGCAGCTAATGCAAAAAAGCATAATTTTTTTAAAGATTATTTTAAGTTGAATCGTCGCTTATGTCGTAGGAGATGAAAGCCATTTTCCTGCCAAATATCATCAAGTCGTTTTAGCAGGTTTGCGGTTATAAGGTAAAAAACAGAGAGACAAAATTACTTTCGTATTTATAAATTAATAAGGATGATTAAACAAAAACCTAATTTTGAATTTTTGACTAAAACTATTTTTGCAGGCAATGATATTTATATAAAAAGTTCGTTTTCGATGTCCGAATTTCGTACTACGTCGTATGTATTTCTTTTTTTTATTTCGTCAATTGTTTTCGTTAAATTGTCAAATTATGAAAATATAATATTGAATCTTTATTAGAAAATCAAAAATTTTGTTTTGGAGCCGGTTTTTCTTTGTGGAAAAATATTAATAATGTCCGACATAGATGAGAACATATTTGTATAACAAAAATAAGATACGTGTCGTATATCGTAACATATTTTTTATTGGGCTTTCCGATCTTATACTAACGGCCAGTATTTCAGTGGTTGGTTAACCACTTGATTAACACTTAATTACTCGCGCTGGTGTTTTTCAGGCACCAGCGCCACAGTTTTTGTAATTACTAAATGTATAAATTTTTGCGAGCCTGTACACCTACATGTAACCTTTGTTTAGTTTTTCTAGAGTGCGATAGGCATCTAAAAGTATTAAACTGGATATTATAATAGTATGTTAAGAAGTTTGAACTGTTGTGGCTTTGGTCCCTCAAAAACACCGCGCCAGTAATTGGGTTAACAAACCGTTCGTTATATGTTAACTATTGTTAAGATAACGTTTGTATTTCAGTTATTGATTTAACAATGATTTAGTAATAGTGCGTTTATGGTTATTTTCTTATGTTGATGGTATTTTATACACGAAAACAAACGTCAGCGCGGTAAGAAATACAGTACTTGTTAATCGGTAGTAAGAAGTTTAAGCCCATTACACGTGCCGTTTGATAAGAAATGTAATTTATAGTATTTATAATAAAATTATTAAACTTCTTTTGCTTAGTTATATTACAATACATGCTATACTACAGAAAATACAAAAGTCAAATAATAAAATTTTAAAAAAATTAAGTTATTAATCGATTAATTGTTCAAAGTAATTTCTAATGAGCGTCGACCTTCTAGAGTAATTCAAGTTGTCATTGTTTGCGGCTGTAGTTTATGGTAAAGATATACCACCAGGATTATTGTCATCTATGGTTTGTAAAATATTTTGAGCTACCGGAGGATCAGGCAAGTTTAATTCTCGAGTTATGTAAAAAGGCAATGGGTGAACGCAATGCTTTGGGAGGCGATACAGCGCTATGAACTCGTTTTCCTTAAAATAATGCAAACAATTTTTTTGAGTTCCATAATTGCGGGAAGAATACCGTTTTCTTCTTTTGAGTGCCGACACAAGTTGATCACAAATATTAATTAGTTATAAAAAGTTTTCATCATCCGTTAATTCGTTCATTGAATAAAGAATTTTCTTAAATTTTTCTCCCGTTACGCTAACGAAGGTTTAATCGTACTAAATCGACCAATTAGTAAATCGGCTGTTTAACGAATTGTTTAAGCTAAACCCGCAACTGAAATACACACACCATACCATTAAATAGGTGTTAGCGCAAACGAATGGTTAATCGTTCACTGAAATACTGGGCGTAAGCATTATTATAAAACATACTTATAAAATGTAAATTTACGTTCAGATACTCAAGGTCTTAGTTTAATATATAATGACATTTTAAATACTACAATAAAATCAAAAAATTAAAATCAAAATTATACAACTACAAAGAATCTCTATTTAGAATCATAGTTAGGGGCCATCCATAAATTACGTCACACAAATTTTAGGACTTTTGATCCCCTACCCCCGTCCTTGTCACAGGTTGTCACATTTTTCGAACCCCCTCCCCCCTGATGTGACGTCACACATTTTTTAAATTTATGCATATATTTAAAAATAATGTAAAGAAAACAGTTATTTATGGATGGCCCCTTACAGCCTTTCATGTAATTATTTAGAATCATAGTTACAATCTTTCAATTAACTATTTGGAACCATAGTTACATATTTCATGTTTCACGCATGTAAAATTTTTGAGTTTTAATAGTTAAAATCTTTTTTGCGTTGTTAAGGTTTTTTATAATTTATATTTATTTTTAAAATACTTGTAGTTATTGTTGTTAAACTTTGTTAATTTTCAGTTGCTTGATAAAGTTTCAATAAAAGAAACGAAACGTTTCAAATTTAACAATTGTTATTTTATTGTGTGTCCAATTCCAGGAAACATTTAACATTATTAAAAGATATTGAACGTGAACAATATGATTAATACTTATACCACTTAAAATCTAATATTTACATATAACTAACCTAATTATCCTAATTAACATACAAACATAAATTGTTACTAATTTTACATATATACAAGGCCTAATTCACATTCACATTTACAGCTTAGTACTTTGTGTAGTACCCATTGCTCTGTACCACAGCTCTAAGTCGATCGCTTTGTTTTGCAATGAGATTACTACAAACATTTTGACCAATATGTTGCCATATTTCCAGGCAATGTTGATACAGTTGGGTAGAATTCCTTTCACGGACCCCATACCAACCAACGTTCTCCCAGCTTTTGACCATTAAACCCCATAGATTCTCTATGGGGTTTAAGTCAGGCGATCTTGGGGGCCAGTCAAGCACTGTGAATTCGGGATGCTCTCGGAACCAATTTTGTATGATGCGTGCTTTATGGATAGGAGAGTTATCCTGAACAAAAACTAAATTGGGATAGTCTTCTTCAGGATATCTCTCCCTGACTGAGGGCAGAAATTCATGTTCCAGCACCTCTAAATACCTCTGAGATGTAAATCGAGGTGGTGAAACTTGAATTAGCTGCCCTGGTCCATCCTTAGCTATCCAACCCCAACAACCAATAGTGATTCGACCTGAGGTCCGATTTGCTCTTATATGATTAATATCATAACGGGTGTTGTTACGCCTCCATAGTTTGGTTGGACCCTCCTGCGAAGATGAAAATACTTTTTCATCGCAAAAAATTACAGGAGGGTCTCCCCAATTTCTAATCATATTATTTGCGCAAAACTGTAACCGTGTTTGCGCATCGGCCTCAGATAGCAACACTTTGGTTGCTGGGACACGACAACGTAGCCCAGCTTCCTTAAGTCGGCAGCCGATTGTTGGAAGCGAACAATTAATTCCGAGAGCTTCCCGTATTCGCGTTTGGCTGGTGAACGGATGTTCCTCAACATAGCTTACAATGGATCTATCTTGTTCTGGGGTTGTTATCCTGGGTTTTGGAGACCGAACGGTTTTTAAATTTTCGCGGCCCTCAATATTCGCTTTTCGGATCCAATACCCGACTGTACTACGCTAGAATTAATATAATTAATATAATTAATATAATTAGGTTTTTCAATTTTGAAAGAAAGAATAAAAAATTTGACAAACGTTTTTAGGCTTACAATAAAATTAAAGTCGGTACTTTTAGAAACTAAACCTGAGCCATTCAATTTACTGCAAAAGAAATAGAAGTTTTTTCTTCCAATTATCTGATCTCAACAATGCTTAAGTTATTTCCAAACATTCGAGGTTATTACTCTCAGAAATTATACACCCATTTAAGGTAAAAAAATATCACAATTATCTTTTGCGATCATTAAAAAATATATTTTCGCGATTCATCCGTATTCTTATCCGTATCCGTATATTAAAGCACTACTGAAGGTATTGACAGTGTCGTGTGGTAGTAATTGTCCAAAATTCGAATGTTTCGAATTTTGCGATAATATTGAGATATCAGAATCACAATCTGTATTGATAGTGTGATAACTACCATTTAAGAAATTATATACTTCTTTAATAAGTTATAAATTTTTGTCATATTGCTAAGCCTTTCAACTATTTTTTGCGGATCACTATAAAGCTATTAAAAAAGTTGGTACACAATTTGAAACTACAACTTATTTTGCCGTTGAAAAATATCAGAGAATTTTTTTGGACCCTACTATTCAAAATAATTAGTTATAAAAAAAATAATATTGGAACATGGTATTACACAATTAGAACATCCAAAATTATCATTAAATAATAATATTAACATTGTAAGCCGTATTATGGAAAAAATAGAAACCATTAGGAAGTCAGTTGTGAACAAAATTAAAAATAAACTAGTCATCTTATAAACATATTTCAAGTGATCGTAGATATCATTTAAGGCTCTAACACAGCTAAATAAAATTTCGTTTTATTCAAATCTGAACTGCTCGCTCAAAGTTTTGCAGACGAACCCTTGTTTAATCAGGCATAAAGGACAATAACTAATCCTCACAGTGGGATTCTTTGCGCTACTTTTTATACTTACGTGCAAATAACCCATATTTGGGAATTTACTGTCAATAACATTCTAAAAGTTTATTTTGAACCTTAAAAAACTTAGAAACTAAATTTGTAATATTCCATAGTCTTTTACCTGAAATAGTTGATTCTCGACGTGCAAGAAATATGCCTATTCTCAAACAAAAATTAAATAAGACAAATTGTTACAACTAAAAATAACAAACTTGTAAGGTGAAAAGCAAAAAATAAAAATAGGAAATAATGATTGCAAAAACCAAAAACCTTGTTCTTTAAAATCATACTTTTATTTACTTTGAACTTTCAACCATTGTAATAAAAAGGTCATCTTATTCGTTATTTTGATTTTTCACTTGATTTTGATATTTTATAATCTTTACTGAAATCTGTGCATTCTCTATATCTTTATTGTATTTGTAATTTTTCAATTATATGCATTTATTTTGATTTGCTAATAAAGATTCAATATTATATTTTCATAATTTGACAATTTAACGCAAACGATTAACGAAATAAAAAAAAAGAAATACATATGACGTAGTACGAAGTCCGGACATCGAATACGAACTTTTTATATAAATATCATTGCCTGCAAAAACAGTTTTAGTCAAAAATTCAAAATTAGGTTTTTGTTTAATCATCCTTATCTATCTATCTATATATATAAAAATCAATGCCACTTTTCGTTGTAATTTTATAATTCAAGAACGGGCTCACCTATCCAAACCAAATGTTTACGCTTTGTTCGGACTATTTAGTAGATGGTATATGTGAAGTTTGCACAAAATCGGTAGAGCGGTTCTTTATTTATCACATTTTTTGTAACAAATGAATTCAATAAATGGCGAATCATTTTGTTAATGGGGATTGTGCTCCGTATATCGGAAACGGCTGAACCGATTTTGACGGGACTTGAATTAACAGGTAGAAGACATTATCCTTGACGCTATATTTTATTTTGAAAAAAAAATTGTTTTTACTTCGAAATCGCAATACCCGTGCGAAGCGGGCGGGTCAGCTAGTTAATTCATAAATACAAAAGTAATTTTGTCTCTCTGTTTTTTACCTTATAACTGCGAACCTGCTAAAACGACTTGATGATATTTGGCAGAATATAGCTTTCATCTCCAACGACATAAGCTACGATTTAATTTAAAATAATCTTTAAAAAAAATTATGCTTTTTCGCATTAGCTGCTTAAACCCTTTGATATACATAAGTTAAAACAATGTATGACAGTAGTATTAGTAAATATTTCTACAAAAAAGCCTATGGCATCATATATGTAGGTTTTACATTTAAGCCACAATAGCTGCTTTTATGTTGTTTAAATATAAAAGTTTAAATTTTGGTTAATGTTTACGGGCATATTAGTAAATCTGTCAATTTATTTCATTTCTTTTCTCATAAACTTGTAATTTCTTTCTCAATAAACAGAGCACAATTTTAAATTTTTGGTACAGATATGGTAAAAAATTAATTTTATTAAAATTAATTCACGCTGACAAAGTTCTAATTTAAAATAATTCAACAGAATATATGTCAAAACTCCTAGAACAACAATTATTAGTTTAATCTTAAGAATTGTATATAATTATTAAAATAAAAAGTTTTATTGATTTCTGTAAAATTAGAGTAAACTGACTTATGTTGTTTTTGAAAAAGAAAAATTCATATAAATTCTACAAACAGTCCAAATTACCATTAAAGATTTTTACATTCCGTACGGTTTGAAACTTTTTAAAATGGAAGTATTTGCTTATACACCAATTCTATACCTAACAGTTTTGACTAGAATACATTTAAACAGGTTAAGGATGGAAAGGGTATTAGGGGTATCTTTTGTGAGAAGATTTGAATGGACGATGACCTTGCAAAGTCACAATTTGTTTTGTCGTGTGTCTGCTTATTTTTTTATCATCAAACCATTATTATCCATAATTTAAGATTATTTAATAAAGCTGATTTTTATAAAATTAAAATTTCGATAAAATACAATAAATGATTATTTTATTATTTATAAATTTATTTATAGCGCTACTCAATTATTACTTCACGCCCCCACTAATTACTGTCCGTCACTTAGAATTATGACCCCCCTCTAATAACAATATATGCGAAACACCGACGGTGCAGTAGTTCGGATCAACTGTATGAGAAGTGAAAATAAAGAAGATACAATTTTAATTATTAATAAATCTTTTGTCGGCACTTTATTAGCAATCTTAAAATATATCAAAATTTATATTTTATTTTAGCTAATAAAAAAAAAACGCTTGTAGCAACTCATTATCACTTCAATGTTACGCAACGAAACACAGACGAAAAAAGTTTGCACACGCGCAAAATTTAAAAATATAAGAACCGCTCCTTTTAAAAAGAAATGCTGTTTTAAATGTTTTGAATTTGTTAACTTCTTGAGTTAAAAGTAACCAAGCCTATTCGTTAAATTGGTTGCCTTTTTTTCTTCCACAAGGCGCAGCCAGTAGGGTGTGGAATAGAAAGTTTTAAGACTGTACGTGAGAAATAAAATAATTTTTTTTTAATAAATGGTTCGTTTTTTTTTGCTAATTTACTATACACAAATACTTGACATAAGATGCCTATGCTCTGCAAATATAGGAAGCGATCACAATCTGGTCTTGGGAAAAATAAGAATGACAATACAGAAACCCCCAAAAACAGACCCAATAGTTTGCGAAACAAAGTTAAAAGTCGAAAGCCTACAAGACGAATCAACAAGAAATCTTTACAAATCAAGACTGGAGAATGAAATAGACAAAAATCCTGTAATAGAAGAAGAAGACGTCGAAGATAGCTGGAGAAAGATAAAAAATAACATCATCAAGGCCGCAAAGGAAGCAGTTGGCGAACGTAAAATAAAAGGAACATCAAGAAGATCTAAAAATACACCTTGGTTTTGTGAAGAGGTGAAACTAAAATGGCAGGAAAAAACAAAAGCCTATCTCAAATATAGATCAAGAAAAACCAGAGAAACCTATGAAGAATATAAGACAATTCGCAATGAAACAAATGCATTAGTAAGAAAGAAAAAAGCAGAACATTGGGAAAGTTTTTCTAAAGAAATGGAACATGACTTTTACGGCATGCAGAAAGAGATCTGGAGAATGATACGTGGACAAAGAAAGGAAATGAAAGAACTAATAGAGGTGAGACATATTGAAAGGGATACATGGATAAACCACTTAAAGCAACTATACAATAAAACAGAAAACTTAACACTGGAAACACCAGAAATTGTAACAAATGAAACATCACAAATAGAAGAGGAACAGATAGAACAAACACTCAAAAAATTAAAAAATCGAAAATCAGCTGGCAAAGACGGAATACAAAATGAACTATTGAGATACGGAGGAACAAAACTAACTAAAGAACTAACAAAATTCATAAACAAAATAATACAAAGATCACAGATTCCGGAAGAATGGCGAACAAGCATAATGATACTACTCTTTAAGAAAGGTGAAAAGTCTGATCCTAACAACTACCGAGGAATTAACCTCCTGTGCACAACGTTAAAACTAACAACAAAAATTATTAGCAATAAAATAACCTCACTAACACAAATCTCTGAAGAACAACAAGGATTTAGGAACGGAAGATCTTGTAACGACGCAGTATTTGTAATCAGACAAATTACTGAGAAATCAATAGAATACAACAGACCAGCGTTCTTATGCTTCATAGATCTTGAGAAAGCATTTGATAGAGTTCAATTACAAGACGTAGTACACATACTCTATAATAGAAATATTCCATTGAATATAATAAAACTCATCGAACATATCTACACTAGAAATAAAATAGAAGCAAAAGTAAATTCAGAGTTAACAGAACCAATAGAGGCAACAACTGGAATTAGGCAAGGAGACTCATTGAGTCCCTTGTTATTTAACATCATATTGGACGAAATAATTAAACAAGTGAAAACAAGAAGGGGTTATAGAATGGGTAACAAAGAAATACAAATACTATGCTACGCCGATGATACTATACTAATAGATGAGAATGAAGATGACCTGCAGAGACTAATACACCAGTTTAACATAACCGCAAAGAAATTCAACATGAAAATATCAGCAGAAAAAACAAAATCAGTAGTAATATCTAAAGAACCAATAAGATGCAAATTGGAAATCGATAATCAGATAATAGAACAGGTGATGGCAATTAAATATTTAGGAATTAAATTAACATACAACAACAACATAGAAGAAGAAGTAAAAGAACAAACACTAAAAGCCAACAGAATAGCAGGTTGTCTAAACGATACGATATGGAAAAACAAGTATATGAGGACAGAAACAAAATCTAGAATATACAAATCTGTTGTTAGACCGGTTCTGACCTACACCGCCGAGACAAGACCAGAAACACGCAAAACTCAAAGACGCCTAGAAACAAGTGAAATGAAAACCTTGAGAAAAATTGCAGGAAAGACACTGTGGGATAGAGAAACAAATGAAAACATAAGACGCATATGTGAAGTTGAAAACGTTAACAATTGGGTAAAGAACAGAAAACAAGAATGGAACCAGCACATAAACAGAATGACGGAACAACGGATAGTAAAAATAGCCCGAGACAAATCACCAGGAGGGCGTAGAAGTATAGGACGTCCACGAAAACGCTGGAACGACGACTTATAACGACATTACATTAAAGAAAAACAGGCAAAAATGCCTAATATAAAGAAGAAGAAGAAGAAGAAGACTATATCTTATCTTAATTAGAAAATATTGGCCACACTGCAAATCCAAGTATTATTTAAATTTAAGCAGAAATAATTTTGAGATTGATTAATAATTTGTAAAAGGTTAATTTAAGAAGTATATTGTGCTTGATCAAGAATAACATGTATAAGCTGATGTTCTTTTTATGTAACGCTTAGTTTTATTCTTTGTAAAAACTCTTTAAATGTTGTTAATGTACAATTAAAAGATTTATAATAAAAAAGATATTGAGATTAAATCAACCCCTATCCAATAAAATAAAAAAACAACTCACAATAGAGTATGGTACGAAAGCACGCTGCAGAAGACAATACACTTATTAATTAAAAATAACACCAACTTGGTGTTTTGAAATAAAACATGTAAGTGTTTTTTTCATTCTTAGTGTGTAGAAATTAAACTGTATAAACGTTTAAACTATTACATAGAACATTACAAGTGTTTTAAAAAGAAATATAAAACACTAAAGTGCTTTATTTAAAAACGCTTTATCCGTTTAATGATAAAAACACTTCTAACTGTTTAGTCATGTACCGTGTACTTTTATATAAAGTGTTTTAAAATAAAACAGATTATATCAAATTAAACGTTTGCGGAGAAAAACGTTTCGGCCATAAAACGTTTGTATAATAGAACTTTAATTTTTTAAAACACATTAAATTATTGAAGTCACTAAATTATATCTGTAATTAATATAACAAATAAATATGTATATTTTTATAAAATATTATTATTGTTATTAAAAGAAGTTTTCAAATTGTTAGTTATTGTAGGTATTATCCTACAAATTCTAATCGATTAAAATTAATTAAAAAAATAGAGGTTAGATTTTTTATTTTAAAACAGGCGAGAGGGTGTGGAAAAATTAAATTCTCAACATTGATAATTTGTTGTAGATGATTAAGAAATTTCTGGTATCGATAACTATTCAGTTGGAGTTCATAATAAATAGTTTCAAGCCTTGATATTACAAATAAAATTGGTCATTTAATATACAGATATCATTAATTTCTGCTAATAATGGCATTATTTCTTCATTACATTCAAGTAAAACTATACTGTTATGATTGTTTGGAAAACTACCCAGCAAACCGGTTTCACCCTCACAATGCTGTGTTTTTTCAACGGCAAGCACATTTGTTACGCCCAGTATTTCAGTGAATGTTTAACCATTCGTTTGCGCTAACGCCTGTTAATGGAATGGTGTGTGTATTTCAGTTGCCGGTTTAGCTTGTAAAGGTCCACACAGTTTCACAATGAAACAATTATCGAAAGATAAGGAGTATATTTACAAGTATCCAGAAAAGTAAAACTAAAAATAATAACAAAGTAAATCTGAGCAATAAATATAGAAGTAATAACCGTAACAAGCGCAACGAATATAAAGTCTGAAGGTATTGTGCGAAATCTTCCAAGATATTCCGCACCGCTATATGGCTTCTATTATCTCCCGTGAAGGTCGGATTTTTAAATATTAGAGTCGCCACAATACTCCCCCTTCAGTGCCGGAGGCTATATGTTAAAACGTACTGGCTGTCGGATCGTTCGCCCTGAACGCGTCTGCAGCAATCGGTTTGGGGCTGCCGCGGGTTTATCTCCTGGGTCAGCTGGTTTCGATATAAATGCTGGTTTAAGTCTATCTACATTTACGTTAGACAAACGATTGTTGATCCGTATCCGATAGACTTGACTGTTGATGCGGCTTATCACCTCGTGGGGTCCCGAGTAAGGAGGTTGAAGTGCGTTGCGGACGCTATCGTCCCTTAGGAAAACATGCGTGCATGCCTTCAATTCTGCGTGCACAAACGATTTCCGGTTGGCATGATTTGTCGCTGGGGTTCGTTTTAAAATGCCCATGGTGTCGCGTAATTCTTGCACAAAAACTTGAGTGCTTGGGGGTGTCGCTGTCGGAACTATGAGCTGTCCGGGAATTTTTAACGTTGTTCCATATACCAATTCGGCCACGGAGCACCCGAGATCTTCTTTGTAAGCTGTCCTGAGTCCCAGCAAAACAGTAGGTAAAATGTCCGCCCATTTCTCAGTGTCGTGTGTCATTATGCTGCCTTTGAGCTGTCTATGCCACCGTTCTAGCATGCCATTAGACTGTGGTCGGTAGGCAGTTGTTCTGCAACGCTTAATACCCAGTAGTTTAAAAAGCTCGGCGAGTAGCGATGCCTCAAATTGTCGTCCTTGATCTGTGGTTATAATAGCGGGAATGCCAAAACGTGCAATCCACCCTGTGTATATTGCCCTAGCGACGGTTTCGGCCGTGATGTCCGGAATTGGGAGTGCCTCAGGCCACCTAGAAAATCGGTCGATAATTGTAAGGCAATATCTATTACCCCGAGAAAGTGGTAACGGTCCGACTATATCGGTATGGATGTGGGCGAAACGTGCATCGGGCACATCGAAGTTTTGTAACACCCCTCGAGTGTGCCGTTGCACCTTGCATTTTTGACATCGAATGCACTTTCTAACCCATTCGGAGATCTGCTTTTGCATCTTAGGCCACACATATTTTTGGGATATTTGCTTGGCCGTTGATCGCCCACTTGGATGGGAAAGACCATGCACAAGCTGAAATATGGTTTGTCGTAGCGGTTGTGATACGTACGGTCGGATAGTTTTAGCTGACACGTCACACCAAATTACTTTATTTTCGGGAAATTGTATTTGTCGGAGTTGCAGAGAAGTTTTCTCTGGGTGTGCCACTAATACCTGGAGTTCTTGGTCTTTTTGCTGCGCTTCTGCGACATCTTCGAAACTCACAGCTGTGGGTACCGCAATTTCTTCTATTCGAGACAAAGTGTCGGCTACTAAATTACTATTGCCAGAAATGTGTTGTATATTAGTAGAAAACTGACTAATAAAATCCAGATGGCGTAGTTGCCTTGGCGAAGCTTTATCTGATCGTTGCCTGAAAGCATATATTAGAGGTTTATGGTTAGTTTTTACAACAAAAATACGTCCTTCTAACATATATCGAAAATGTTTAATTGCTTCGTATACAGCAAGCAATTCGCGATCGTAAGCACTGTAAGCACGTTGTGCGTTGTTAAGTTTTTTGGAAAAAAACCCGAGAGGCTGCTGGAGTCCATTAATTGACTGCTCCACAACCGCTCCTATTGCGGAATCGGATGCATCCGTTGTTAGTGTTAATTGGGCGCCTTCACACGGATGCGCTAGGTATGTTGTTTCCGTTAAAGATTTTTTAAGATTTTGGAAGGCGTCATCAAGTTTTTGTGTCCACTGTATTGACCTTTTGTCATTTCGTTTACTTCCTCTCAACAGCTCCGTAAGAGGTGCTTGAAAATGCGCCGCGTTCTTTATAAATTTTCGATAAAAATTAATAACCCCTAGAAATCTCCTTAATTCAATAATGGTAGCCGGCTTTTGCATGTTGGTAATTGCCTCTACTTTGGAAGGGAGGGGTATTGTGCCCCCTTTAGTAATCTGGTAACCGAGATACTGTACCTCTGTGGTCCCGAGCATACTTTTTGACGGGTTAATTGCAATCCCATATGCCATGAACCTTTCAAAAATGGTATTTAGGTGAACTAAATGCTCATCTTTGTTTTTCGACATAACGAGGACGTCATCAATGTAACAGTAACAAAACTCCAAGCCCTGAAGAACGGTATCCATAAAACTTTGAAACGATTGTGCGGCGTTGTATAACCCAAAAGTCATGTACGGAAATTCAAACAGTCCGAACGGGGTAATAACTGCTGTTTTCTGCACGTCTTCCTCTGACACAGGGATTTGGTGGTATGCTCGCACAAGGTCTAGTGTAGAATAAATGCTTGTGCCATGTAACTTGTAAGAGAAATCTGCCAAATTTGCTACATGATATCGGTCCGGGGTGGTGATTGCGTTAAGACGCCGATAATCGCCACACGGTCTCCATGTACCTGCATTTTTTTTGGGTACCATATGTAGCGGGCTGCTCCACGGGCTGGATGACGGTCGACATATGCCTTGCTCCAACATATTGGGGGACCGGAAAGTAATGTCGTTTTTTTACATTAAATTCAAACAAATAAATTTTTAACAATATTTTATTTTTAATCAATGATGTAATCACCCTCGTTATCAACAACCTTTTGCCATCTAGTCTGCAAATTTTCAATGCCCGATCGATAAAAACCAATAGGTTTTTGAGAAAAATATGTGGAGATGGCATTTTGGATACCGTCTAAGTTTTCAAATTTTTTGTCACAAAGAAAGTGTTTTAGCGATCGAAATAAATGAAAATCCGATGGGGCAAGGTCGGGCGAGTATGGTAAGTGAGGCAGTACTTCCCACCCCAATTCATTAATTTTTTCTAGGGTTCGTTTTGCACAGTGCGGTCTTGCATTATCATGGTGCAGAATAACGCCTTTTCTATTGACGATAGCTGGATACTTTTCAATTAAAGCTTGATTAACTCGATCTAATTGTTCACAGTAAAGGTCTGCATTAACAGTTTGTCCAGATTTTAACACTTCAAAATGAACTATTCCGCGAATACTCCACCAAACACACAAAAGCGCTTTTTTGGGGTGTAAACCTGGTTTTGCAGTACTTCGTGGCGGTTCATTTGGAGAAAGCCATTGCCTTTTTCGTTTCGGATTGTCATAAAGGACCCATTTTTCATCTCCAGTAATCAAGCGATCAAAAAACGATTCTGTAGTGTGCCGCTGAAGCAATAAGTTGCATGTGTTCGATCGGTTAGATTTGTTCTCCTCAGAAAAATTATGCGGAACCCAAACACCTGCTCTGTTTACTTTACCAATCTGCTGTAAATGTTATTTTGTTCATTTGTTATGTTTTTTGTTATCATTAAGCCTAAAAGGAAAGTTTGAATCCGAAATCAAAATGTAAACAATTGTGTTACAAGAATTTACCATGATTTTGACATAAAACTAACCTTATGATAATAATAACAATATACATGTGGTATTATTTTTCTATTATAGTTTAATTAGTGATGAATTAAGGTTTAATCAAATAGCAACAATCTGCAAAGTGTCTCTACCGCGTCTTTTCGCCCCGACAGCCAGAACAACTCTGTCGGCTTACTTTTCGTCTGCAGCACTTAATGTTTATTGTTCGTCTGAGATATTTTGGCGACAAAACCAAAAACTGCCGTGCCCTTAAGAATGCATCGTCCAACGTCTTCCTAAACCTAATCCTTAAATTTACGACTTAATTACTAACGGTCACATTCACTCACGCACTCACTCTGTTTCCGATACTACACTCGGCCATCCTTTATCGATATCTGGCCTCAGATATCATCTTCCGCATTGTCATCACTGGTATCTTCATCTTCTGTGTTGTAGTCTTTGGACCAATATGATCTACATGATAAGTGTCCAGCGGCAGGTCTCTCTTACTAATAAACATTATACCAATAGGAGCAACAATGTTCTGGCAACTATTATGTATTGACGCATTCGAGATCTGCTGTTGGCGTAGCATGATGAGAATATCCTGGACTGAAAGAACAAATGTCTCCATCTTGCATGAACTAAATATACAGCAACAACTATACAATATACAGGAGAATACTACAATATTTTGGACATGTCGCAAGAAAAGGTAGTAATTGTCTAGAGAAATTGATAATATAGGGTCGCATAGAAGGAAAAGGACCCCGCGGAAGATCACCAAAGAGATGGATTGATCAAGTTAAAACTCTTACTGGAAGGCCTTTTCGCCAACTCGCGCACGAAGTTATAGATAGAATCCAATGGAAACAAATAATCACTACTTCAATAACCTTACAAAACGATACCATTTGATCACGACACTTCTACATAGAAGTAACGTCAGTAGAGGGATGCTAGTAAAAAAAATTATCGGTTGTGATTCCAGAACCTTGACCGGAACAAGACACTAAGTCAAATACAACCTTTTTTTCTTGCTTTTTTTCAAGTTTGTTAGCTGTTATTCCTAAATATAAATGAAGATTCTGTCCACCCTTTTGGCACATATGAATTTAGTTAATAATCTGCCCTATCAAGGCAAAACGCTGTATCTTAAGATACGCTGTTTTGCCTTAACAATGCTTAAAATGTTCTTTAAGTGTTACTTAATCATATTATACTATCGTCAAAATTTAGAAGTATTAATTAATTATGCGAATATTTATAAAAATTGCAATTAAAAAAGCGTATCTTTTCCGCGATAAAAATCAATGAAAAAATTATTTTTAATCAAGATTAAATTTCATTTTCGTTCAGGCAAACGATATTTTTGTGCTCTATACAAAAAATTTAAATTGTCACGGCAAAACGTTGTAACTCGTAAATTTCCTATAATTAATGTATCGTGTGACGAGCCGAGTTATACCGACATCTCCCGATATCTATACTATACGTCTCATACAAAATCAGATTCTCACCAACCTTGCGAATTGACTCAATTTTTCACATTCTATGTTATTTTATTTGTTCCAAAGTGAAGTACAAGTGTGAAAATTTATATTGTTGAGCTAATGTATCAATAATCAGTAAAAATGTATTTTATATCCCCATTGTCATCATTTACACAATTGGGTTTGTATGAAGAAACTGATCAGTCCAATTGTTACAGTATAGAGGTATTTATTAAAAAATGAAATTTTTAATATTTTATATCAATTTCTAGGAAGTATCGTTTACTTATATACATATAAGTTCATATATGAACTTGTCAATTTTTCTCAATATCTAGTAATTTATTGGTTTTATTTCTTTATCTTTTTCAACACTAAAAAAATTTATAACATTTTTGTCGAATTCTATTTTATTTTTAAAATTTATTTAATAGTTTTTATTATAATAGACATTTGATTAAATGATTGTCAGAGAAATAGTCTTAAATTGAAAAGTAAATTAGTAATTAAATTATTGAGTAAATAAATAGGAATTAACTTAAAATTTCTGATTATATTCTGATTGGATAGCATGGAATGTGGCAAGAAAAAGTCGACTGTATATCATCTACTAACAACACATCTGAAGAAATAATTCTTAATCCTGATTACAAAACCTACAAAGAAAGTTCTGCAGAATTAAATGGAAATCCTGAGTTATATTGGTTAAATGACAGTAACATTAAAGAGTCAACATTTAATCGTCATGTTTTTCCGACATTGAATAGTGATTGTTTACAACATCATGATAACTACACTACAGAACCACAACCGATTCCAGTATATGATTATACAATTCCTGTTAAACATACACATTGTTCATATACTGAAGCTTTTGACCAATAGTTAAATAATTTAGCTCCTCTAATTAATTTGGTTACTGAAAAGAGTTTTATGCCGTATTCAGAAGGAAATATTGAAGAAAGTTATGAGAATGGCGAAGTTCTTAAAGATTCAAGTAACACCAATTATTCAGGAGACCATTCAGTAATTTCGGTGGTAGGCTCTATAAATAATCGAAAGCTGATTCACAATAGAAGAAAGTCTCTCGTTATGTAGAAAAGTCAACATAGAATGTTACCTTCTTGCAAGGAAAATTGCATAAAAAAATGTTACGAGAAATTCTCTGAGAACGATCGTGTTAACATGTGGACCTCGTTTTGGGCTATGGATAATCAACGACGCCGGGATTTTATTTCTCGATGTGTTGTAAAAGATAAGGTGAGAATTAGAAGTTCAGATACAGGTACGAAAAGACGTAACTCCACATTGATGTGGAAGTTAAATGAAACTAAAGTTTGTAAAACAATGTTTTTACACACAACAGGATATAGCAACGATTCAGTTGTACGAGCTGTAATCAAATCTAGATTGACAATTGGTAACGACGATAATATCGATGATTTGAGTATTTGTTCTGCGGGGCCAGACATGCGAGGTCATCATAAACCATCAAATGCATTTGATGATAGTTACAAAAATTAAGTTGTGAAATTCATTGAAAGTTTTAAACTAGTCTCATCTCATTATAATTTGAAGCATGCACCAAAATCGACGATATTTACCAATCGGATGTACATTTGCAGATATTCATTCAAGATTCAATACAATGAAAGCATCTAAAAAGGAAAAAAAGGGTAGTTGGGCTTACTTTCATGCTATTTTGAAAACCATGAACTTATCCAAAGCGACTCCGTCGCAAGATGATTGCACGAAATGCACTGAACATAATATCGCTCATCCAAAAACCTCAGTACTTCCGAATGATACAGAAAACAACTCCGAAAACACACCAAATGAAACGATAAATAATCCTCATGATTGTGCGAGTTGTAGTTGTAAGTCATGTTCAGACTTTGTTCAGCATAGGGTTATTAACAAGGCAGTTTCCCGAAATCATCTTCATGAAATTCAAGACATTTGCAAGAACTCGGATGGGAAACGAGCAATATTTACAGTTGACATGCAAAAAGTTATCCTAATGCCTAAACTATCGACCAAGGATTACTTTTTTTCTCGTAAATTGGTCTTATTCAATGAAACGTTTGCAGCACCTGGTATTAATCAACCATCCTATTGTTTACTCTGGCATGAAGGAGAAAGTGGTCGGAATGCGTTCAATATTGCGACAATGTATGTACTATTTTTGAAAAAATATTGCCAAAACTGTGAAGAGGTGACTTTTTTTGTTGATAATTGTAACGCGCAAAATAAAAATAAAACACTGTATTCTGCTCTGCTTCCATACGTTAACAATGTCGATAATACAACAATCAAGATAATTAAAATTGAATATTTTGAACCTGGTCATAGTTACATGACAGCAGATAGCATTCATGCTGCAATAACGAAGAAAATTAACAAGTCTCCTAACTTATACGACTTCGATGATTTTTCGCGACTCATTTCGGAATCACACAAAAATTTAAAAGTTTACGAGCTAGATCATTACGATTTCATTATATTTGATAATGAATTGAGGGTTAAAACTCCAGTATTGAATTATAATATCCAAAAGCTTAAAATTGTTGAGTTCAGGAAAGGACATTCCGTAATATTTGCTAAAAATGATTATAATCAAGAAACATATACTGAATGAAGTTTCTGCAATAAAAAATTACATAAAATTTTAACAGCAGCAATAAAAGGAGGTTTTACGAAAAATATATTGGCAGATATCCCACGACAGCAAGCTCCAAGAGGATTAAGGTCAGCTAAAAAAAATGCTTTGCTGAAGCTTGTCTCATGCATGCCAGAAGGTCGGCGAAAATTTTATGAAAAATTAGTTGTGAGTGAAGATATCGTTGATTTGGACGAATAAACTAACACAGATATTTAGAAAATAATGTATTAAACGTTAATATTTCCGCTAGCTATACCTATATGTCTATTATTCAAGAGATTCTCATATTTTTTTTGAAAAAGATGAGTAATAAATAATTTATTTTGATTTATCATTTTAGTTTTCGTAATTATTGTTCGATGATTCCTCGATATTATTATTATTTATAAATTTTTTAACATAAATATATTTTTTATATTTTTTTTACATTATTACTTTGTGAATAATAATAATTTTTTGAGTGACAGCGTTTTGCTATTACAAAGCTGATTCTTTTTATACATGAACTCGATTTTCTCACGACAAAACGCTGCATCTTAAGTTACAGCTTTTCGCCATGACAGAACCTAATTTTTCCGTCAAGACTACACAAAACTTTGAACGCTATTTTCTCCAAACTACAATTTTCGAGATACGTCGTTTTGCCTTGACAGGGCAGTAATGTAGATGAGATAATTAAAAGAATTTCATTGGCAGACGTTATTGAGTAGGTAAAAGATGCTTGGAAATGTGTGAGTGAAAATACAATAGAAATTTTTTTTAAACTTCAAATTTGTAGGAAATTAATGAATGTTTCAAATTAACAATATTGAATGATTTTGTCATATTTAGGTACAATTCTTGAATCAAATAACAATTATCAGCTAGATCGTTTTAATTGTGGAGAATCAATAATAATAATAATCCTTCTTGGGCTGCACATGTATATATATCTTATGCTGTCCGCTCTCCTCTATTTAAATAAGGGCAGACATAATATTCAAAAAAATATAAAGACGGCTAGACATAATAAATCTAAAGTTAAGGGTCGCATAACAATAAATCTAAAGTTAAGGGTCACTTATAATAACTTAATACTAATTATGAAGTCAACTCGATATACCCTCTTGAACAAAAAGAAGTCGCTAACAGATTCAACCATTCTGCTCTGCGATTGTCCTCAATCGTACCTGTAATACAGCAAAAGTTATTCGGTCACCTTTATACTTTGTATACCTCGAACACAATACTCTCAACTTAAGGAAGCGTTATCTACGCCTTTTAAATTCTGCATACTTCGAACACAATCCTTCCAACATAAGGGAGTATTATTTATGCCTTTAAATCTCTGCATACTTCGAACATAACCCCTTTCGGTTTAAAGGCGTGTTATATATGCCTCAAAATTCGCGTGATTACATTTACAGTGTGCCTTTGCAGCTTAGCAAGTCTCAGTAAATACTTAGCAATGCGCGACGGGCATTAAATTTTACCATACGCATACCATCTGTACCCTGCATACCTTGCCGTGCACACTCTACTTACTGATCTTTTAATGTAATCCAGGACTTAATGTGGTTTACTGCCACCACGGTTCGCTGCTTCCGCTTGTCTCTTCGGTCTTCCATCTCGTACCTTTCATTGGGTAACGCTGCTATGATTCGGTAGGGGTCCCTAAATTTAGGAAGTAACTTCTTACTTTCTCCTGTTGAGGGTATACTTGTAATTCGGACCAAGACTAGAGTCCCAATAACATATTTTGGGGCTTTGGATCTTTTCGAATCAAATTTCTCTTTCTGTTTACTTTGATCATTGTCAATTCGAACCTTCACCCTTTCTCGAATTTCAGACAGATAAAGTCGATCCATATCTTCTTGTATCTCTCTTAGGATCACTCTTTGACACGAAAAGAAGTTCTGATGGGGTCACTCGAGTTGTTCGGTTTACGGTTGTATTAAAACCTCGCTGTACCGTTTTAATATGAGTATCCCATGTCTCATCTGCCATTCCCCCATTCAATGCTGCCAAAGCACTCAGTATGGTGCGGTTAAATCGCTCACATTGGCCGTTAGCTCGTGGGGTGGCAACCGCGTTTAAAACATGTTTAATCACATGTGCCTTACAAAAGGTTTCGAAAGTAAGAGACGTAAAGGCAGTTCCCCGATCTGTAATTATACGGACCGGCTTTTAGTGTTCTTAACCGCTTCAACATAACAAAATTTAGTAAATCCGTCAACCATGACGATCACTTGATTATTTTGTTTACTACTTTTTACAAATGGCTCCACATGATCTATATGAAGGGTATGAAATGGTAGCGCTACTTTTTCAATGGGATGCAAATGGCCTGGTTTCTTTCCTGCTGGGGCTTTATAATAAAGACAATTTAAACAGGTATTGACGTACTTAATGACAAAACGTCGCACGCCCGGAAAATAAGAGTTTTCCTGTATTTTTGATAAGGTTTTATTTATACCAAAATGACCAATGTCATCATGACATAATCTACAGATTTGCCATCTATTAGGTTTGGGCACTGTGGGAACCGCAGTTCCTCTAACGGTACTTTCTTGCTGGTAATCCTTTTACGATCCACCCCACGCTGCTTCCGAAAACCTAAGATCCAGGTCCACTCACGTTCCAATCTACATAACCAATTTCCAACCTTTCATTTCTTAAATTCCAGTTTGGCGGTAAATGTTTATTTGTAAACACTACCGTTAGGTTAGTAATCCGGTCGTAAACCATTGCGACAGCCATTGTCCTCGAGCGTAGGACCCTTACTCTTCTTTTCAACCCTTTTACTATAAATACCTTTCCCTTTCGTTTACCTCATGTCATTCCTCGTTCCTCGATCGACCTGTTACTACGATTCATCGAGCTGCACACTTTTTCGACAACACTGCCTCCAGCATCAACTTTATTTCCGCCACCGTCAGTGATCCACCTCCGGTGCAACCATCACCAGCGATCAACCTCCGGTACAACCATCACCAGCGATCCACCTCCGGTTCCGCCACCGCTAACGTCATCTCAACTTTAGTTCATCTGTACATATTCTTCCCCAACTTGTAAATAACTTTTGTATATATACAAAAATAAAAAGTGGTAACACGCCACAGGCACTAACCATCTTGTCGAACCGTCATTGAATTTCTTATATACTTTTCCGTTTTTTAATTCATAATTTTTATAGTATTCTTTATTATCAGGATTTTTGTCCTTTTTAAACAGTATCTCACGAATCGTGCAGATTGCCTCATCTTGTAATTGAGCCGCTAATAGCCATTCTGCCTCGGTTATATTTACAACCCATATCACAGTTTTAGGAAGATTTCTGCTAAGGCAATCTACATGATTCATTTTTAACCCTGAACGATACTGAATCTCAAAATTATAGTCCTGTAACTCCATCCACCACCTTGTCACTCGTGGCATTAAATCTTTTTTTTTCTGCTGTACTTCTAATTGCAATGCAATCTGTAATCAATAAGAACCGTATTCCGATACGAGCGTGAGAATAATGACGAACAAAGTTGATATTTGCAATAAAAAAAGAAAACTGCTGACAGAAACTTTACTAGCAAAAAGAAATATTATAAATTGGTATGTCAGATGATATTATTAGTGCAATTGGATGTCTATTATTAATGATTTAGTTTTTTTGTGATGTCATCTACTAGTACCTATGACAAGATTTCCAAAAAATTCAAATTTTAATGTGAAAATGTTGATTTTTAAAGCTTTTATATTAAAAAGCTATTTTCTAAGCGTTACTATGTATACTTATATGAAAACCTATAACTCTGCTGTTGTAATAAATTTATTTCATTTTGAATAATAAAGTTTGTGTATTCTTTAAAGTGTCGAGCATTAGTGCTTTTTACCTTATTTAAAGTAACTTTAGTTAACAAGCTACAATAAAGTTTAAAGGACGCTGTAGCTTCAAACATTACCTTCCTAAAAAACCAAACAACAGAGGATATAAAGTGTGGATGTTGGCGGATAAATCTGGCTATTGTCACAAATTCGATATATACACACGTAAAACTGACAATAAAAAGACAACAAATCTTGGGTAAAACGTGTTGAGTTCTCTTAGTTGTGATCTCAGTGAAAAAGAGCACAGACTCTTCTTTGACAATACTTTTACTAGTGTGAATTTAATGCAAATTTTAAAGAAAAGGTAGATAAACGCTTGCTGAGTTGTTAACAAAACAAGAAAACTTTTACCATCCTTCGCTCCTTATAAAACCGAGCAACGAGTAGAGCATATGTCACTCATTAATAGTGCAAGGGTAAATGCTACAAACTGGATTAACAACAGGGAAGTCCATATTTTATCCAATTATCATGATCCAAATCAGATGTCATCGGTACAGAGAAAGGATAAAAGTGGAAAAAAAATTACAATTGATAGTCCCACAGTAACTATTGATTATAGTGCAAACATGAAAGCAGTAGATAAATTGTGACAATTCATGAATTATTATAATCTCGACAGACGAAGTAGAAAATGATGGCACCGTATATTATTCTATTTCCTTGATGCTGCTATTATTAATTCATTTATTATTCATAAACAGTAGGCTAAAAACCATAATATTGGAAATCATCCAATATCATGTCACTACTGTGATTTAATTAATGTCTGATTGATAGAATATGGGATACGAAATGTCAGGAAATAGATACTTATATTGGTGGCAGACAATGTACAGAGGCATGAAAGTTTATAAAGAACGTTAACATACCTATAATTCCACAACAATAATGGGTCACACACTATCAAGAACTCCTAACAGAAACAAGATCAAGATTTGTAGAAAATGCTGATGATATACCATCAGTAAGAATTGAAGCCTATTCCGAGCTGTATAAATAAATTTACCAGTGTGAATGCAAATAAATAGTGATATAAATAAACAATTTAGTACTTTAAGTGTTAGTATTAGTGTATTAATAGTATTAGTGAATAATTGTAGTAATAAGTCTTCTTTTACGACCCCAGCGGACTCGTTACAATATTATCTTCCGACCTTCAATAAAAGAGGGATCAGTTTACTGTATCTATAAAGGCAGAGATAGTATTGTACTTTTTTCACTTGTTGACGCTGACTAAATTTATTTTTGTTAATATTGGCCGCAATGGACGGATGCATCATTCAGCTATATTTAAAGAGAGTTCTTTGGGAATTAAATGAGAATCTAACTCTTTAAATTTACCTCCTCCAAGCCCTTTGACTGGCTTTCCTTATAATATACCCTTCGTGGTTGTAGGAGATGACGCATTCTCCTTAAAGCAACATCTAATGAAGCGTTATCCTGATCGACAAGCAAGCATACAAACCAAAGTTTTAAATTATAGATTAAGTAGAGCTAGAAGAACATCCATGGTGGCCACAAAACTGGAAAACCTGGAAATGTCAGGGAATTTCCAATTTACTGGAATAGTCAGGGAAAAGTCGGGGGATTTCTCTCAATACATGGAAAAAATAAAATTTTTTTAATTACGTTTATTTAACAATATTCAACTTCCAGAATTTGTTTGTTTTTCTCGAAGTAGATTTAAAAATTGACGCGAATGCGATTGTGATCCCATCTAGCGTACTATGTATTGTACTGTATAGTAAGTCTGATAACAAAAAACTTAATTGTTTGTGGTTAGATAATATCGCAGCTACGCCAAATGATTTTAAAGGATTGACCAAATACATCAAAATCATCTTTACATTTTTTCACGGTAACTCATCTCTTGAACGTGGATTTTCTATTAACAAAGACTGCTTAATTGAAAATCTTCAAGAAGACTCACTAATTGCCCAAAGATTAATTTTTGATAAATTAAGAAATGTTGCAATTGAAAATATTAAAATAACAACAAGTCTGATTCAGTCGGTTAAAAATGCAAGAAGCCGTTATGAAGAAAAATTGAAAAAAATGAAAATAGATAAAGAATTAGATGACCTTGATGCTAAGAATAAATATATGAAAAAACAGCAATTAAAAAATATTTTGGATAAAAAGAAAGCTCTAGTCGAAACTAGTCATAAAGATATTTTATCAATAGATGATGAAATTGAAAAATTAAAGAGTGAATAAGATAGATAAAAGAGTATTTATGTATTACATAAGTTGTCTAGCTTGTAAACTAGCTTGTAACTAAAACTACTAATGTTTCATGTTTATTTAATAAATATTAAAAGTGTGAATGAATATTTCTTACTTATTGCCCGTTTTTGAAGTAATATTCTTTAGATACAGTTGTTTATTAACTATACATATGATTGAATATTTCTAAACTTAGTCAGGGAATTTCGAAATTAGATGTCTGGAAAACCTGGAAAAGCTAAGGAATTTTATTTCGAAAATTCTGTGGTCACCATGACATCGGAAAATGCATTTGGGATACTGGTGAATCAATTCCGTGTACTGTTAAATCCAATAGCATTATAAGTAAAGAATGTAGAAGATATTACATATGCATGTGTTCTTCTTTATACTTATTTAATATCAAAAAATTGTTAATGGTATATTCCAAGAGGATGCGGGACAGAAAATGCAGGAAAGCTACAATGCAATCTTGCAAGTGTTTTACAAAAAGGCGGCAATAGATGCACAGACACAGCTACTGAAGTCCGTAATAAGTCTTCTTTAACAGCCTTTGATTATCCACTCCTGGATATAGGCTTCCCCTTGTATTTTCCATTTTTTTCGATCACCAGCCAACTTATACCAGTTTCTGCCGGCGTTTTCCTTTATGTCATCCATCCATCTTTTGGGAGGACGACCGACACTTCTCTTGTATTGTCTTGGGCGCCATTGTAGAATTTGTTTTGTCCATCTGGTGTTCTCTTGTCTGGCAATATGGCCTGCCCAGGTCCACTTTAAAGTAGCGACGCGCTTGATGACATCCTCTACCTTCGTTCGTCGTCGTATTTCCTCGTTTTGTATACGGTTCCTAAGATTAATTACAAGCATTAGTCGTTCTATTGCTCTTTGAGTAGTGCGGAGTTTGTTAGCGGATCTAATTGTTAATGTTGTTGTTTCTAGTCCGTAGGTTAGTACCGGTAATATGCAAGAATTGAATATTCTGGTCTTCAAATTTATTGGAATTTTGTGGTTCTTCAGTACTGTTCCCATTCGCCCAGTGGCAGCCCAAGTCATTCGAATTCTTCTATTGATCTCAGCTTGTTGGTTTTCTGCTCCTAGTTTTATTAGATGACCTAAATATATGTATTCTCTCACATTTTCGATTACATTTCCTCCTATATCTATTGGTGTTTCTTCAGGGGTCAGAACTTTGGTTTTAGATAGGTTCATTCTTAATCCTACCTTTTCTGAAGCTGTTTTCAGATCTAAAATAATTTTTTTTAATTCTGATGAATCATGACTAATTAGAACAATATCATCCGCGAAGCGGAGGTGGTTTAGATGCCTACCATCTATATTTATCCCTTTGCATTCCCAATTTAGTTGTTTAAAAACGTCTTCTAATGCTAGTGTAAACAGCTTCGGAGAGATAGTATCACCCTGTCTCACTCCTCGTCGAATAGCTATCTTACGGGTAATCAAGTTTTCTTCGACTTTTACTTGCAATGTGCCTTTTTCATATATGTGTAATAAGTATTGTGAATATTTTAATAGTGTTGGAGCTGTGAATTTTCAATATGATGCAATTAATAATTATGGAAAGATGTGAGTTTGTATCGGACAATAAGTAATATTTTTATTAAATTTTGGTAATAATTAAATAAATATACATATTAAAAATTGTTGGATTGCTCCATATCTTTACTTCGAGCATTAAGTACAGTTTGTGCCCATGTTTGCATGACTTCTAACTATTGAAATTATATTTTATTCTTGAACTTTGTCATTAAGGTAAATACAAACATCACTTTTTGAGCGTTCAAAACCACTTTTCATTGCAGTCATTAAACCTGTCGTTCCAATTGCGCGGTGACTCTTTAAGACCATACAGAGCGCGTTTCAACTTCAATACGTCATTCTTATTACCATAACCCTCTGGACTCTTAATATAAATTTCAGATGATAATTTTCCATGTAAAAAAGCTATTGGTACATCTAATTGTCGAATTGCCCATTTATTTTGTACTGCAATTGATAGGATCATTCTTAAACTTGATAATCTTGCTACTGGTGAGTAAACGTTCTCAAAAGTGTATTCCTGATAGCCTTTTGCAACTAATCTCGCTTTTTTAATCTCATTTTCCTTCGTTTTAAAAATCCACTTCGTGTCTCTTGCTTTTTTACCTGTTGGTAATTCCACCTTCTCCCAAGTTTCCATTTTTTCATGAGCACTCAATTCTTTTTTAATAGCTTCTCTCCATTTTTCATCTTCAATTGCTTCTGCATAAGTTATTGGATCTTGATCTGTTGATATAAAACAATAGGCAGTGTATAACTCGTAGTCACTTAAGTATCTTGGCATTCTTCTCTCTCTTTTCGGTCTGGTTTCTCCACCTTGTTGTTCTTTGTTCACTTGAGCTTCTACTTCTATTTCATTATCTGAGTGGTCTTCTATTTCTATTTGTTTGTCTAGACTATCTATAAATTTTGTTTCATTTTCCTCAAAAATCACATCTCTAGTTATTAATATTTTTTCTTCTTCTGGGTTCCACACTTTATATCCTCCACCATTATAACCTATCATTCTCATCAATTTGGCTCTTGGTTCTAGTTTGTTATTCTTTGGCAGTGTTAAAACACATGCTTTTGATCCAAATACTCGAAGTCTACTTAAATCATTGTTACCATACCAATGTACTGCCGGTGCTTTTCCACCATTCGCTCTTGTGGGACATCTATTCAGTTCATACGCTGAGTATAAAATTACTTCACCCCATAAAGTCTTTGGTAATCCTGTTTCTGCAAATTTTGTACGTACCCTGTCTAACAATGTTCTATTCATGCGTTCACTTATACCGTTTTGTTGCGGTGTATATGGAATTGTATATTGCACATGTATACCTTTTTTATAACAAAAGTTGCGAAATGTATTTGATTTAAATTCACCACCATTATCGACACGAATTGATTTTGTTTTAAATCCTTTTTGGGTGTTAAGCATTTTTATATATTGTACTAGGTTTTCTTCGGCTTCGTTTTTGCTTTTTAATAGTTTTACAACCAAAAAATGAGAAAATTCATCAATAATTACTTGAAAATATTTATATCCTTTTACCGTTACTGGAGTTATGGGTCCACACACACATATATATATATATATAATGTAGGATTCTACAGCTGACGCTGTCTTCCTTCTCTCAACCGTACTCTCCATTCTTCTCTGTCTTCCCATTCCCCGTCCTCCAGGTTTCTCTTTCCCATAGCTTCGTCTACTTCGTCTCGCCATGATCGTCTAGGCCTTCCCCTTTTCCTTCTTCCAATGGGGCTCCAGTCCGTGATTCGCTTAATCCATCTGTCATCTTGTGCTCTTCTTACGTGTCCATACCACAATAACCTTTTTTCCTCTATGTATGTATTAACATCTCTATTTACTTCCATCCTTCTTCGTATTTCCTCATTTGTTATTCTCTCTCTCCTAGTCACTCCGCAGCATCTCCGCCAATATTCCATCTCTACTGCCGTTATTTTTCCCCTGTTCTTCTTATTTATGACCCAATTTTCTGCTCCATAAGTCATAATACTGCGAATGATTGTGCTAAATACCTTTGTCTTTGTATTTTTGGTAATGTGGGTGTTCCATATAATGGGGTGTAGTTGCTTTATGCACGTTCTTGCTTGCCCTAGCCTGTTTTTCATTTCCATTTCTGTGGTTGCATCTTTCGTTATGATGAACCCAAGATATTTGAATTTGTCACACATCACTATATATTTTATCTCCGATTCTTTTTGCAAATGTTTTTTCTCTAATGTAAAATGGCTGTCTTGTTGATTTTCCTTCAACACAATATGTACACTTATTTTTATCATATGGCAAACCTAAAATGTTCAAACCGACTTTATTGAGATGACCTAGGCGTCGATGCCATAGCGTAGAATCAGTTTTACTTTCAATTGTTACTTTATTACTGTATTCATGTAATGTTTCTTCGTCGAACTTGATATCTAATGCATATAGGTGATCTTTGATTTCATTACAATTTAATTTATAATCTTCACCTGTGATTGTTACTCCTGAATTGCTAAATATTACTTTATTTCCATTTTTTGTTAGTTTACCAACTGATAGTAAATTCGTAGTCATTTCTGGAACTATTAATGCTTCTAATTTAATTACTCTTCCTTGACACATTCCTCTAAGCTGGCCTTTCTTGGTAGCTCTTAAAGTTCTTCCATTAGCTATGTGAATTTTTATTTCTTTATCCAAATTTGTTACTTTTGTCATGTTAGTTTCTAACTCTTCCTTAACCATATGTTCTGTGCATCCCGAATCTAAAATAAACGTGTTTTTATTTCTTAGTATATTACAATTTACTGCAATGAATGATATATCTTTTTCTTCCACTATGTTCGCTCGATACGATTGATTTGTATATCTTCCTCGTGATTGTCAATTATTGTAATTTCTTCGACCTCTACCACGTGTGAACGAGCCTCTATAACTTAACCTACAATTTGACGCTTTATGGCCACGTTTTCTACAGTTATAACATTCGCCGGAAAAGAACACTACATTGTTGTCATTGTTAACCTCAGAATCATTATTAACTTTTAATTCAGCATCTAGTAATTTGGATTTGACAAAATCAACTGTTAAATCTACATTCATTGTTTCTATAGCTGTTATCACATGATCATACTTTGCATTCATTGTTAATAGCAAATGACAGACTTTGTCAGTTTGTCTATTTTTACGCCTGTATTATCTAATTCTCTTATTAGAGATTCAAATTTCATAAAATGCTTTTCTAACTTTATATTTTCTTCTAATTTTAAGGATAGCAATTTTCTTTTTAAATATAATTTACTTATTGTACTTTTTCGTTGAAATAATCTAGTTAATGTTTCAATCATATCTTTAGCAGTTTCACAATCTTTTATGCAGTCGAGAAATTTGTCAGAAACACATTGTACAATTATTGCCTTTGCTTTTACCTCATTTTTTCTAAAGGTTTCATTTCTTCTTTCTTCATCTGTTACTTTGTCATCTAGGACTCTTTTAACGCATTTTTCTTCTAGTAAAATATTAACTCTAAACTTCCAATTGTCAAAATTATCACTTTGATTTAACTGTGGGTATACCGTTGTAGTCGCCATTTTTTGTTATAGTACCCACTTCTTTTAAAAAACTATTGTTTCTTTTTATAACCTTTTTTAATTATTACTGGTCACCCTCCTGGACCCATAACCTATTGAAATTATATTTTATTCTTGAATTGGCTTAATACTTTCTACTATTACTAACACGAGGATCTTACACTCTACATCTTAAAAACATACTTTCACTTCTCTATATTACAAGTCAATCTTACCAACTAAGTTACCAACTTACTAAAGTATTCCAACACTAACTGCATTTTTTCGGATGTAAAAGTACGCAATATTGATGCAAGAAAAATCATACATGCCTCCATTGGGTCAGCATGTTTATCCATTGAAACTAATGGCTCATTATTCGGGGGCATTACTGTCGATTGTTTTAATGATTCGGCTAAAGATAGTATTGCCGCAGTATAGCAATCATCAGAATTATTTTGCGTTTTTTTGCAATGGGAGAAGCAGTTGGAGAGTACGCTTTAAATGTTCCTGCTGACGGTATCGATGGGCTCGTAGATGGAATACTTTGTAAAAGAGCTGATAGGAGCCACCCTTACAGGTCAACGGGATTAGGTTTCTTATCAAAATTTGTTAATAATTGCATAAATAACATTTCTAAGTTAGGCGTGGCATGTGGTTCGCTCGTCGCTGTGGTTCTCATTTTCACCCATCGAATTATCCATTATTATTTATTTAACTGCTGTTTCTTTCAGTCCAATTTATTTCACCTTACTTAAAGCAAATATTACCAACTATATGAGAGTGAGTATCACTATCCCACTTCTGATATTGGCGAGATCCGGGCAAAGTGGATAGGCCGGGCAAAACGAATAGTCTTGTGTGCTCGCAAATGACTCGGCCAAGTACGTCGACCGTGTACAACGACTTCCATTCCACTCCGCTCAGTCGCATGCAAACGGAGTTAGCGCAAGGTCATGTCGCGTTCGAGAAAGAGATCGAAAAATCAAAAAAGTGAATATTTGTTACGACTTTTCAAGGTATGTAATTCTATAATAACTCTTATATTAGTTTTATTGGTCATTTTGTAGGATTGTGTTCTCAAAGCGCATGTTTTCTATTAAAAATTCTGAAATTTTCGTTGGTATATTGTCACTGTTTATGGTTTAGGTTAGCTAATGGGTAAAAACTATTAGTAGGGCAAAGCGATCACGGGCAAAGTGGAGTCACGAGAAATGCACGGCTTATGAAGGAAAGGGCCAATATTTTTGTGACGTCTGCACTGACAAATAAAAGCTTCGTTAAATATTTGTATTCACTTTGTCCTATCGTCCTATCCAGATTACCCGGTACACTGGGCAAAGTGGATAGCGGCATACCTTTCAATATTAATAATAATTATAATTAAAATACTGATGTTGGCATATTTTTGTTGATTAATTCATATTTATTTATTGAAACGCCCTTCGGCAATTTTACATAAGACACACAATGTGTTTTGCAACGTGTGACCCACCAACAGCATACACAAATCAATCATTATAGATAATATAAACAACATTACAACAATTATAATAGTGATAATAATCACAATACTAATAATAACAATAATACAATAATTATAATAATAACAATTTCCATCCAGGATATCTATTAGCGATACTAACTACGTCCTGAATATACCTTTCATAAACGTTTACCTCACTATTCGGAGGAATATACACGTTACCGATGACAAGAACCTCCCGAACCAACTTAACCTTGATAAGATGTGCTCTATATCCTGATGACTAACTTGAATTTGATCAGTTTGAAACCTTTTTTTAATAGCGATGAAAGCTCCACCCCAACGTTGTTTTTGGTTAGGTAGAGAATCTCTGTCTCGTCTAAATATTGAATATGTGCTATCCACCACTTCACCATTGGAAATACCATTATTGAGCCAAGTCTCCGTAATACATACAATATCAGTACAACTAGATGCCACGGAAGTTCTAAAAGTCTTTAACTTGGTACGTAGACCCCTCACATTTTGGTAGGCAATTGCTATATTATCTAGTTCATTATTATCCTTGGTTGGCCCCGCCGAAAATTGTTCTTTTTATCAATATACGGTTCGCCAAAATTATACTTAATAATTAAATTATTTTCCCCAGCTTCTTGTCTGCTATTTAGCTCTTTACGAATCTCCTTCAGTTTATCTCTCTGCATCCTTGTAAGATCCGGTTTGAACCACACATTACTATCCCTTGGTTTCACTCTAAGAACTTGCCTGACTTGCTCCTTTGACTGTAAAGCAATTTTTACAGGATGAGCTTTACCTTCTGCCGTTTTACCTTTCCAATTGACTTTAACTTTATCTAAATCAATTGCACAATCATTTGGTAATCTTCTTCGATTCTGGAATATTGAATCCAATGACGCAGTCCTCTCTGCGTTTCCTATCCTCCGTCACACGTACAACATCATACACACTAGGGTTAATTTTTTCCAATTTGTCCATCCGTTTTCCCAGCTCAAGTAATTCCTTGTTGTTCTTACCGCCTAACTTTTTAGCGTCAGAGTTCACCTCTTTGAGAGTTTTAATTTCCTTCTCCATTATCTTCATATCCTCCCTGATACTTCTTAACTCCGTCTTAAAAGGTTCCAGATGTTTACAAAGCAGTGTTTCCATGCATTCCATAATCATTTTCCTCGATGGAGTCTTGGAGTCCTCATCATAACTGTCATCCTCTCCCTCAGACTCCACTATACTAACCTCCAATTCACAGCCCACATTACTAGAACAGGATGACAAATGTTGTCCTTTCAATCTTTGCTTAAAAGATTTCCTTGGATTAGCAGTAATATAATTCGAGATTGAAGACTCCAAAGGATTAATGCTGGGCCTGGATGACTGGGAACATCCTTCGAGCAATCGACAATGTAATTCAACTTGTCCTTTCATCGAAGATTTTCACGGACTGCTTTAGAAGACCTTCGATAAGTTCGATATTTCCAAAACTGACGTCGGAAGGAGGGTGCGATGTAATGTAGGACATCTTTGCTTGTAAATTCCTCCTTTCTATTGCCAGTTTACAGCAGTACCAATTTATCTATTGGTTCTTTTTCTATAACTCATCAAACGTTAAGGTGTTCATTTTGCCCGGACTTCCCCTATATATTAGGTTTTTATCGCGCAAGGCACGGAACGGTTCTGTTGCCACGCTTCTTCCGCGAGACATCAGGCGGATCCCTGGACATGCGCTACCGGTCTGTATCGGGGAACCCCCAAAAATATAGCAGAAACACAATAACACGACAATAGATGGGAACACGTATGGGTGTTTCTCTGTTCTTTGGAAATTCGTCCATACAAAACTGTTCTGAAGTAATTTTATTTAATGTTGAGAATGTTTGTTAATAAAATGAAGGGCAATAGTAAATTAAATATATATTTTAAAAAAGCCCACACATTTTCCTCTTGATTTTTGAGTTATGGACGATTTTGTGCAAAACCGTGACAGGGGACTGTTGTAACCTGCCAGCGGAATGTTTCATGGACAAAAACAAGTAGTATTTTTGTTTAACACTTCAGCACTCTCGTGAAACAATTCATTATCATTACTCTCGCGATGAGAAAAACTCTCACACCTTTACGCATGCGTATAGTTCCTTAAATTTTAAAAGTTTAAAGGAAGATCACGATTACTTATATTAAAAATATACTAGGTTGATAAAGCTTTCAAATTATACAACAATAATTTTCAGTTTATAACTTTATTTTAGCATATAAGGTAAATGAACAATACTTCAACATTTCTTATCGCCTAAGTAAAAAAATAATTAATGACTATTAATTTCATATTGTTTTTAAATTATCAACTATCATCACATATCTTAAAAATTATGTATGGTGCACGGGTTCATTTGAGATTAGAACAATTTAAAATTTTTATCACATTAGTGAATCAGTCATTGTTCAATAATATTAATGTAATTTTTGCAGTCAGGGCAAAGTAAACTAGAATGTCCAGGACATACAGAAGTTGAACAAACTGAACAATTTTTTTTTGTGTACTTATTTGACCTACGAGGACACCAGCTACAAATTCAGTACTCTCTTTCTTCTCAATGGCATCAGACGGAATTTCGGCAATTTTTTTGATCGTATTTTAAGTTCAACAGACAAACTAGGTATTTTACTGCGAATAATCAAGTAAGGTCTTGCTAACTGTTTACCCAACTCACGCAAATAATGTTGACGAGTCATTTTGTTTTTAGAGTTTTCACTCCAAATGAGTTGCGAATTAATGCCAGCAATATTTAAGAATGAATAAAAAATGACTGTAGGCCAACGATGTGTTTCTCGGGCAACAGAATACTTAGCTTTTAATTGATCTACTACATCAACGCCCGCTTTTGTGTGATTGTAAAATGTTAAAATCTCGGGTTTTAACTTTGATCCAGTACTGGCATTTATTTCATCTGAAGAATGAAGAGTTGAAAGCAAAAGAACAATCTTGTTTTTCTTAAAACATACGACACAACCGTGCACAAATCATTAAACAGGAACTTACTACTGCAAATATTACGACTTTTACATTCGATCAATTCTTGTGGTAATTCTCTTTTATTTTTCTTTATTGTTCCTACGAGAGTAGTGCGACGATTTTTCACATAATCTTCTGCTAACGGAATAGATGTGAAAAAATTATCACAAGTAATATTGCGACCTGTATCTAAAATTGGTTCACAAAGACGATTCATTACATCAGCAACGGCATTAGATTTTTGATAGGGTCCGAAAGGTTGTTTGCCACAATAAATTTCTAAATTTAATGTATAAAATTTTCTGGAATCAACAAGTGCGTACATTTTGATACCATATTTGGCTGATTTGTTAGCTATATATTGCTTGAACTTGCAGCGTCCTCTGAATGATTCTAGCATTTCGTCAACGGTTGTATACTCACCAACAGTATAATTTTTATTGCACTGCTGAATGAACTGGTCCGAAAATTCCTTAATAGGAGCTAAGTTATCAAGCTTTTTGCGTTTTTCCCGAGTGGTGATGTCATCAAATCGTATAGCCGAAGAAAGAAGATAAAATCTTTTTAAACTCATTGTTCCACGAAACAAATCGGGTGCAGATCCGTCATTAGCCCAAAACTATTTCAAGTTCACATGTGATGCATTGTATAAGCCTAGGTAATAATGCAGTCCGAGAAAAGCGTATATCTCTTGTACATCTGTTGGAAGAACTTCCAAAGGATTTTTATACGATACTCTCTGTTTATCAAGCTTAACATTAGTATATTGCACGATCAGCTTTACCATGTCATCAGTAAAAAATAGTTTCCAACTATCAATGGGAGTAACTGCATGTTTAGCGCACTTATTTACGCCAGGAGCTTTTGAAACAATATTGTGTTTCGCAGTTTTCTTACTTTGAGCAGGAGCATTTAAGAACCATTTGGTATTTTTATCTTTTCCTAAAATATACCCACCATTCAACACTTGCTCTTCATCGTTGTTATCAAAATCATATTCGGACTCGGACTCAATTTGATCAGGTTGAGATGTGTCTGTGTCCAATCCATCTTCATCGTATATCTCATCTTCTGATTCATCATTTAACCAGTCTGGCGGAATAGTTCTTTTTCTGCAACTTCTTTCCATCCTATTGTGAATTAAATTTGAAAATTTATTATTAATTTAATAAATTTATAATATTGAATAGCTTATAAGATCAGTGAAAAATAGTCGTATTGAATAATTTACAATAACAACTCAATTTTTATGAACTATTTTTATTAATCAATTATAATTATAATAACTTTACTTACTTATGTATTAAAAAGACTAGAATGAGGTTAACTCCATAACAGCTGCTCACATATACATCAACAAAGACAAATCCGCTCTCTACGGAAACTTCCGTATTGCGCCGATCGGACCCGATGTTTTAAATTCTGACCACTTACTTTACTATAGCGATGAGAAAAAATCTCACAGAGTTAATAATTTTTTTTTTAATTCTTTTATTTTAAATATTATTGAAATAATGAGAGAGCCATCTCAAATAATATTCATTTTTTGACATATAGAAAAAAAATCAAGTGGTCATTCCCTTAAAAAATTTAAAAGAAAATTATAGTTATTTATCAGCGTGAGAGAAAATCTCATAGCGAGAGTGCTGAAGGGTTAAGTAATCAAACTCTTTATTTTTCTTCACCATTCTTAAAATATGTAATTTTTTGAAAAAAATCAACAGTATTAAAACAAATCTTACTTATTATAGTGACTTTTCTTAAGCCTAATAACAGTTGCGTTAAAGTTAACAAAACAATTAAGTCTTAAAAATACTGTTAAACTAAGACAACCTCTTTACTAAAACTTCTAAACTATGACACTAGAGTCAGGCTTTATATTAATGAAAAATATGGTATTCTGCCTTTTAAAACAGAACCAAAAAATATAAAAAGTAATAAACAAAGAAACATAACTACTGCTAATTAATTATTGTATTAATTATTGTACTGCTGTTAGTTGATTGTGCTGGGCCCTGCACTATTCTCAAAATCAGTATTGATATTGTCACACGGTCGTGAAATTTCATTTTCTCTAATAATGTTACTATCCGGCGAGTTGTGGACTAGCTTAGTTTCGCTTTCGGATTCTCAGTCTGTGTAAACGTCACCAACGTGAAGTTTCGCCACTTGGTAGTTCATAACCCCAAATTAAAATGCTGACACTCTTCTTCACAAAAGCAGCTTAAACTTTTCATTATAAGCTTCTCGGCACCTTTTGGTAATTCCAAAGGGTTTATTTTACCCTTAATCTGATGTATTTTGAGGGTACCATTGAACTTTTTCAAACTCTTAGCGTTTTCTGAATATCGTTAGACATATTATTAATTGCATCATCGTCAATCACAAACATTGTAATTGCAGGACATCTTTGATGCACAGATTCAATAAAAGATTCCAAACTGTCGATGTCACCTCCTACAGCAACGATGGCATCTGCAGTCGTTTTGCATGTGGCGCCAACACCATCTGCGGCACCCTTGCCATGGCCACTCTCCGAAAAGTTCCAGGAAAATTTTTGTATATTTGGAACCTCTACATAAAGCCTTGTAGCCAATATATGGAACATGATTTTGTTCCGATACTGTGTGACGGATCCGCCGCTTATAAAATGGATGCAGGTAATATGTGTCGATAAAGTTTTGAAAATTGGCTTCAAGTGTTCCCATATAGCAGCTGGTGAATGTGCGGTGTTTTGCGAAACAGTACAATAGGATTTCGTAGTCTTTCGTGTAAACGACTACAGTGTGAAGACTGAGCTGAAGCTTAGACCCTCCAAAATGATATGCCTGTATTTCTTTATTATATTTCGTACAGTAATTCTCTGAAAAGTCCATAAGTATTGCAACTTCGTTATCATTAAGATTTTCTTTTAACTCCCTTAAGGCTTTGTACTGATGCAATATGTTTCTTTCGTGCCTATAATACTCATCCAATTCCTCGTGCAGGTCTTGTATCAGTTCACACGGACGAACCGTTAGATTTCTTTTTACATATTTTATTATAGATCGTACTTTATTCAACTTAGGATCCTTGTAATCTTGTTTTTCAGCTATCCATTTTTTAAACGATATAGGTTTTGTGTCATCAAATTCTTTGTAATCGGAATTCTTGTTGACACAGCGCAGACATTCCCGAGATAAACACTGCTCATCATAACGATTGCAGCAAGTGTTTTCAAGCAATTTATTGTGATTATTATAACTCAGAATCTTTCGACAATGCAATGCAGTCAATTTCAAATCGATATTAGCATGTTTGATGCAGAGGCATGAATCCCGTTTGTTTATCTTAGGTGTTACCACCCAGAAAGGACGTAAACGACAGAAAGTCTGGTAACTGATTAGACCAGAGTTATTATTCCATAATTTTTTATATAAATTGGATATTGTATCTAATAAATACCTTTTTTGTTTTTTGACTCCGTTTCTGGTCACACATTCCCGTTTCCCTGCACTAATTCGACTATTATCATCATTGTCTTAGAAGTTTTGCACTGTCTTCAAATGTTCTTTCGAAATGAATGCTTGACGAGTGCGTTTCATTGGTAATAGAGAGTGATTTTTGGATTTCTGAAGTCTCTTATACGATAAAGCACTATTTTGAACCCTCCATAACTTATATTTTTTTACGATTGCACCAGATACAACTCTCCCAAAATTATCTTTCTCTTTTTGCGTTTTTAAACCTGCATAGTTCTCTTTTAATTGTTTATTCAATACTTCTCCGAAAAGTGCCTTTTTAACAACATCTGTTCGAGTTTCTGGAGTATCACACATTCTCGTTAGTTTTGTGTTAGTTGTCTCTTCATTTTTACTGCTATTAACCTTCACTTCTAACCGCTGTAACCTCTTTTTATACTTTTCCATTTTCCGTTTGTATTCCTGAATATCAAGGTCTTTTTCTTTCAGTACACTTTCGCGTTTCTTTTTAGCATTTTTCTTTCTTGCTTTAACTAATGCACTTTCTGATGATCTTAAGGTAGTTGTCGTGGTGTATGAGTGGCGTCAGAAAATTCTAAATTTTTGTGTACTTATGAAGGGCATGGTAATACAACTACCCTTAAAATTTTAACTCGATTGACCGTCTCGAATCCGAGATAAATTCAATAAAAAATTGGATTTTTAACATGGAGTTTATAGGCTCTTTGTAGTTCTATGTCAGTTTCTGAGTTATAAAAAAAAAAAACAAACTGTCAGAAATTTTCGAAAAACTAACAGTCCTTTAATGGATTTGTTTTGAGTTAAAAAAAGAAATGAGAAAATTTTTGACCGTCTAATTATTTATAAAACACCGTTTAAAGTTCAACAATTTATGACAAAGTATACATACTAGTGAGTCGGACAGAAACAACTTGGCAACGCTGTAGGCGAGTATCGATATTATTTGCGCGGTAAATTCAAACGGATTTATGAACATCCATATTTAACAATAGATTTGGTAGAACATATACTCATTACGGATAAAAAGTTTTAAATTTTGAGTAATCCAAAAAATAACGTGAGCACTATTTTTTTTATTAAATACAAAGATAACATAACATCAAATTTTACAGTTATCTGAAATTTCAGATAAAAATATAAATAGTAAGTAATGTAAATATTACGTGGCTTATTTTAATTTTCTTTAACCACATTATGCGCAACTATATGCTTAATTGTAATGACTTCTTACAAACGAACAAAATTAAATACTGAACGAAATTATAAGTCTAAGTAAATATGCAGTTATTGCAGATACAATAAATGTTATTTTTGGTAACACAATAAATAATATAAATATGATTTCTACTTAAAAATTAAATGTAACAAAACATATGATGAACAAAACATAAACTCTAATATCTTAAAACTCTGATATAGAAATGTAGAATAAGAACGACATAAGTAATAATTGTGAACGAAATAAGTATTACGTGACTTTTAAATATTGCACTTAATCACATTTATTTTTGAATTAAAAAAAAATTAAAACTTGTGCAAGTATGCGTTTATTTTTTGTGATTTGTGGCTTGCCATCCTTGAGCAAAGTAAATGTTCTGAGCAAACCTTTCTCTCCTTCTTCATCGAATTTTTTTTGTAAAGTTTCAAATGTTAGATTTTCTTTAGCCAATTTTCGTAGCACACCATTTTTTAAAGTATCCTTTAGTGGTTTCAATGAAGGTAATACAGTGTTAATTCTTCGTAATTCAATAACGTGGTTAACAGAATCAGCATAGGTCTTAGCATTTTTAAAAATTTCCTCATTATCAATATAAGATGATACAAGTGACTTCAAAACATACACGTCGTAAGATGCTTCATGAAAAGCTCCTGAAGACTCTTCTTGTAAAAACTCTTTAGCCAGAGTTTCTAATTTGAATGCCCCTTCATCTTTTCTTAATAACTAATAATCGTTCTTCATTAGCCGCCGATTTACAGCTTTCTTTGGCCACAGCCTCTATCGCTGGTCCTACTTCTCGTTCATAGCGTTTAAACGAGTCATTCGAAATGCTTGGTAAATTGGCACAAGCTAAAACTTTATTTAAAGCTGTACATCCAATTCCAGCATGAATGGCACCTAAAAAAATAACATTATTATTTTCATAATTCTAATATTACAATAATTGGTTATAGAAACAATTATAATGCAAAAAAAAACATACCTAATACACATTTAGTATTTATATCTGCATGCCTGCCTTTATTCTTGGAAACATGAAGTTTTCCTGTATCAACTATATTTAATACACCACACTTTTTACATTCAATACTAAAGGTTGAATGAAGGCCCGCACGAAGTTCTTTTTTTATTTCTTTTAATGATAAAATTGTTTCACAGACTTTACATATTAAATTATTTGCCAATACATCAATGTCAACTATGCGCTTTCCAACTTTAAGGTTAGAATCATTATTCGTTGACATTGTCTCTATTTTTTTTATACGACCATTTTCAATGGAGTTGATCATTCGTAGACGTTTTTCTAAAACTTTCTTTTTAATAAACTTTCCTTTATATTTTAATTGATCAGACATTTTTTACTTATTGAATATTGCACAAAAAGTAAACACAAAAGACTGTGTATTTACGTAGGCATCTACACTATACGTCGATACAGTCTCCGATATATCTACTGGTGCCGCAAAAGCGACGTTGCCAGATTAAAACTTATGAAAATATGTGATAGTATTCGTGTATACATACATATGAATATTGTGTGAGTAACGTTTCCTCGGGTACAGTCTTGCATCAAAATTATGGATCACTTAGCTACAAGCTCGTATAGTTTTTAGGCGCGCATAATCTAAATTATTTTGACAATATTGTACCACGACAACTACCTTAAAGGCGCCTGACGTTCTTCTGCGGGATTCTCTAAATAAGGTGTATTTTCCCTAGCAAAATTATTTGTTATGTCTTTCATAACTTTTTTTTGCACGATACTTAGAACAATGCTCTCTCCAAACCTTTTTTACAACCTTATGCTCATGACGACTCATATCTTTAACTAATTTTCTTTTACCTTTTTCTTTTTTCTTTTGATACTTCTGCCTTTGTTTTTCATTCAATTCTTCTTTTTTTTAAGTCGTTGATATCTCAAACGCTCAGCTATACGTTTTTGTTCTAGTATTTCTTCTCTTGTTTTGGCTGGCTTCTTTTTCGGTGGCATTTTGAGATAATACCTACGAAAGAGATGTTACTTTTCGTGGTCAAAACCTAAGAAAACAGTAGTATGAACAGTTCCCTGTGCTATAAAATGACAGGGGACTGTTATTTTTTACATGAATAAGTAATAAAACAATATCATTTAAAAACATTCAGATAAACGCAACAGATGTGGCTACATACTAGATGATCAATTATTTTAAACAAATTGTGGTTATTAAAACTCTTAAAATAGTAAAAAAAAAGGCTTACCAGGGGAATGTTTACACTAACGGCCGAGACGCGTGGTCCACCAGATGACGCAGCAGTAGCACTAAACAAAATGGCGGCTGCCCGCTAGCTACACAACCGAACGAACTTCACACCGATTGCGTTCCGTGTCGCCATCTAAATGCTTCGCGCCAAATTAAATATGACTTCAGCGCGGTTTTAAAATTTTAACAGGGGACTGTTTTAATAATTTGCGGACAGCATTCACACATGGATATTTTGATTAAAATTCTATTGTAAAAATATAATTGTGATGTGTAAAAATGCTAACTGTTTTTGTTAATGTATTTGGATATTTTCTATTCAATTATCAATGGCAAAAAAATAAATATTTGTAACAAGATTTGTAATTCTGGAAAAGGGACGTACCGGGGGACTGTGTTTTGAGAGGTTTGAGGTTCATTTATTCAAATATTTCATTATTAAATTACTAAATAAGCTATGGCGTGCCAAGAATACCTAATTTTATGTTGTAATTGATACAAAAAACTAAGCAATTTTAAGATTTATTACATAAATTTAGCTTGGGAGAGCGATTTTCCATTTAGTGGAGAAATGCCCGTATATTGCTTAGAAATTCGCTGCCGATAACAACCGCATTGACTAATTTGGCTGTAGCTACCAAAACTCCAGTTCTATTGTATATATCACAACCGCAGTCTCTAAAATTCAATTTGTTACCTTTCTTAATTATTTGACTAACAGACAAAAAATTAGTTGTGAGACTCGGAACACACATAACCTCTTCCACTGTCACATCAAAGTCACAATTATCGGTACAAGTAGTAATCTGCACGTCGCCGGAACATTTAAATAGCAACATGTTTTCATTTGCAACAACAATCTCTTTTATGCATTGATCCTAAGATACATTTTTGATCCAATGTTCATTTGTTGTCAAATGCATCTTGCTCCCGAATCAACATACCAGTCTGACTTATTGTATAAGTCACTAAGAAACACTGCACTAAATGCGTTTGTTTGAATCCGTTTCATTTCTACAGAATTTGTTGTATTGGTGCACTGATTCTGGTAATGTCCGATTTGTTTACATTTGAAACATCTTATTAATTTGGCCTTTAACAGCTGTCCGCCATCTTTCCTGTCGCTATAATTTTTGTCTATTGGCTTGTCATCTTTCTTACGTTGGCTCGACTGATATTTATGTTGAAATACCCTAAAAGCAGCACTATCGCCTCCACTCACTTCCGACTCCATATCTAATAATTTAGATTTAATGGCGTCTGTTCTTATACTCATTCCAGAGTGTTCGATAGCCATTATCATGGGCAAAAATTTTTCTGTTAAGCCAGCCAGCAGTAATGATCTGATCCACTCATCATTAAATTTAAAACCAGTTCCCGCCAATTGTTGACCCGTTTCCACTAATTGAGTTACATATGAATTCATGGGTGTACAATTTTCTAGTCGTATCGATGAGATTTCTTAACAGACTAATCCTTCTAGTAAATCCTGAATCATCATACAAAGATTTCAATTTATTCCACAGTTCCTTAGTAGTTTTCACTTCTTTGATATGCACTTAAATGGAGGGATCTATAGTCAAAATCAATTTGGCTCTGGTCTTAGCGTCTTCTGCTGCCGAAAATGCCGATTGACCTTCCTCTGGCTTGATGCTTCTTCTGATGGATATGTCGTTATACTCTCTATAATGGTTGAATATATTGTGGCAGTCCACATAAATAAAACACTAGGTTTTGTAAAATAATTATAATTTGTGAAAAGGTATTAAAATAAAATACACATGTCAAAAACTGAGAACGTCTTGCTCTTTACGGAGAATCGAACGGACTGACTAATCTTTACAAAATACACAAGGTCGAGAAATCGAATAGTTATCTCAGCTTTAAATAAACGAATAATAAAGTGTTTTTGTACACAACGAAGAATATATAAATTACATATAAAATAAAGAATCTCTACAATATCCTTTTCTTTGTGTTCTTTTTTATGTTCTTATCCCATAGTAGTGGATTTATCGATTTTATTACACCCCTTCCTTTATTTATTCTTACTTTTATTTCTTCATAGCTGCTTCCTAGATGTAAATCAAATAAAGCTGAAGCAGATTAAAAGTAACAAGGAATTAAGTGAATTAAAGAAAGGTAATGAGAAGTTGATGAAGGAGAATAATGACAAATAGAAAAAATAATATGATTAAAAAAGAGTTACAATATATAAATTTAAGAGTAGAGCAACTTGAAAAAGAAAAGCGCCGGAATAATATTGTTATACAAGGATTAACGCTGAATGATAATAATGCACTGAAAATTAAGGAAGATACCGAACAATTCTTCTTCTGCCATCAAGGATTAGGCATTTTCCGAACTTCACTGTTTAGGACGATCTTTTCTTCGGTCTTCCAACATCTCTGTATCCTCTTGGGTGGTAGTTTAGAATTTGCTTCGGTATTCTTTCTTCAATCATTCTATTAACGTCTTGTCTCCACTCGCTTCTGTAAACTTCAATTTTTTCATTGACATTGAAAATTTCTAGTTCTTCTCTTATATCTTCATTTCTTATCCTATCGTTTCTTGTACATCCTTTGACACTTCTAAGGTATTTCATTTCCGCTGCTTGTATGTTAGATTTGTTTATTGTTGTTGTTATCAAAGATTCACTACCGTAAGTTAAGACAGGTACGGCCATGGTCTTATAAAATTTTATTCTTGCTTCTTTCTTTGTTTTATATTTTAACGTTCTGTTTATTGTTCCGCAAATTGCTTGGAATTTATGAATCTTATTTTCTACATCTTTTCAATTTTCGTATGTAGTGTCGCAGCCTAAGTAATTAAAATGAGATATCTGTCTAAAGTCTTTTCATCTATTATTTTTTTTGATCTTACTATTTCTTTTGCTTGAAAAGCCATTATCTTTGTCTTGTCTTTAGATATTTTCAAATTGTAGTTTTCCCAGAGTGTTTTTAGGCGGTAGATTGATCTTTGCATGTCGTCTTCGTTTTTTTTTGTATTATTGTTAAATAGTTTGGCATATAACAGTAAGTTTATGTTTTTGTCTCCTCGTAGTTATATTCCTGGGTTTACTTGTGGTTTCCAGTGTTTAACCACGTCGTTGATATATATGTCGTGGCCCGATCGTAGAATTGGCCATATCGTGATCTGCCTCGTCATTTAACGATACGCGGTCATTTCATGATTTGGTTGGTTATATCACGATGCGCCTAATCGAAAGTCGGACGGATCGACGAAAGCAACCTATTTATCGATATTCCTAGCTGACCACTGGGCATAACGCAAAAATAACAATTCTGCGGAAAATAAGTGTGATAAGAGAGCAGTTGAAGTGAAAAGTGCATTTAAAGAAAACTATGTGCGTCAGCTACATGAATTTTATGCCAGCCACGCAAATTCTGTGCACCATGTGAAAAAGCCGTGGACTTCTAACCGTAATTTGGAGGTTAGTATTTGGTAATAAATAAGTGTACTTGATAAATATAATAATTGTACTATGGCAGGGATGAGCAACACGCGGCCCGCGGGCCGCTTGCGGCCCGTTAAACATGTTTATGCGGCCCGCCAAGCATTTCCAAAATTGAATTTATTTATTTCAATACACTAATTCATATGTGCTGTTTGCTTTGCTTCTTAAGGGTGATACAATTTCTTAAATTATTAATAAGTGCGGCCCGCCAAAATATTTTAAAATTTAAATTGGCCCGTTGATTAAAAAGGTTGCTCACCCCTGATGAAGGTAAATCTTAAATTTAAAAAAAAGAAGACGTACACGTATAAATTATATTTATTTCCCCAATTCTCCCCCTATACAACTCCTTACTTGTTATTAACTACGCCTACGATAACAAATCAAAATATATAGGGGAAATGTGCTTAAGATGACATACTTAGTGTTTTGAGGCAAATACTTCAAAATTCAAAGGTGGCAATAAATAAATCTTAGGTTCCACATTTAAAGCGTTTATTTACAAAGCACAAAAAGGAATCTTGACGCAATAAAACATTTAATAATAGAAATAAAATAAGAAAACATCAATCATATCTATGTGGCTAAGATGACACACATCAGTCTAAGTTGACATACTTAATTTTCTTTGCACAGTTCACATGTAAACACTTTAATTGTTGGTGCCACGCTACACATAGAGTGCGACACCATCGCTTATAATCCATATTAACCATAATTCACATCAAAGTAGTCAAACACAACCAAAATCTTACCTGATATATATTTATTGACACAAACACTAGCAACAAAATAATATTTTTCAGTGACGAATCAAAACAATCCACACCACATCCAAACAACACAAGCGAGTGGTCCCAAATTTTTGACTGGTGACAGTCTTTCGCCAGACGGTATGTCTAAACGGTTCAGTTTCACTCGTAAACTCAAACTTAAATTGTTTTTTTTTCTCTCACCTTGGTGATATACTTTTTTTGTATTTCAAAACCACCCAATTTCAAATAATATTTAAATCCGCTCTAGTTCTGAACACAGAGTCTGTTAGTCGATGTGTGATCGTAGTTTAGGCATTTGTGGTGCGTATATTTCAACGGGTATGGGCACTATATCATCTTACCTGAGTATGTCATCTAAGCACAATTCCCCTACAATTTGAAAAATTAAAAATAATGAAAAAACTGCAACCTCTTTTAAAATTATAAACAATTAAAAACTATATTAAATAGAATTGAATAAGAGAAAAGTGCTTTAAGTGTGGTCAAAAAGCTATAGCAATAACTTGTTTAATAATAATTAAAAACTAAGTGTCTTACGGAACAACTATAGAAACAAATGGGAAGTGAAAAGGGAAGAATAAAAGGTAAGTTTTTAAAATACAAAGATGTGAAATGATTAAAAATGAACAAAAAAATAAATAATTGTTAATAAACTCCAAAGGATTAATTAACTTAAAATTAAACACCAAACAAATATAAGCCCTTCACATTGGAAACACCGTTGTGTCTTAAAATTCCTAAAAAAGATGTATAATTTGTTACAAATTTAAAAACCTTATTTAAATTAAACAAGGGTAGGGGAGACTGGGTACGGTTGTGACAATTTTGATTTGATCATTCATAGTTTTGCCTATATGCTAATTAGATAGACGAAAGATACTGATTATATTTGTGTACACATTTGCCTTGATATAAATACTAAAATTTTGTCGCTAGGTATTATAGTTATTTCACAAAATAGTTATAGAAAAAATGCCTATTCTGTCACATCCGACCCCGTGTCAGGGGCGGTTGTGACATACATAAATAATACTCAAATATGGTTTCAAATAGTTTTGCATCTTTATTTAAACAGAAGCTTTCTACTAAGGCACTTTGGCATTATTTTTCATTATTATTATAACAGTCTTCAACATTTCCATCAGTCGAAATAAATTATCTATTTTAGTAATCAACGTTTTATCTTTAAGTACCTAATTATTAACAAATGGAAACAAAAACATATATTTTGAGATCAAACACAACCTTATTAAAATATTTAAAAATATGAAAAAATTTAATGAAATCCTAGGTCTTAGCTTAGCTCCTAATCAGAATCATCACAGTTTTGGCAAATATAATAGTGACCTTAGTCTGTGCACTCTAAGTGAGACCAGAGTCTACATTTTCCTTGGCATTGCACCCATTTTTCTCCAGGCCTACTATCAGAATAATTTGCTACACAAACCAGACAGAAGTATTCCTCTTCATCATCTGTTGATATCAATGTCTTCTTCTTGTTTGTCTTGCTTTTGCCTTTTTTTCCATGGACTTTCTTCTTCATTAGTTTGACCCTCTCTTGTCTTTGCTTTTCTTCGAATTCTTGCCTAATAGCCTCTTTTTCGGGCGTATTGCGATTGAAAGGATAGATCCCAGTTTTGGAAAAACCAGCTTAAATATTATCTTGTGTGAAAGCCAGGGGTGTAGCAGTTTTTATGATTCCTGGAATGTCATAAATAGTCATCGTTTTTCCGGCATTACTCCGCATCCAAGCGTCACATGCACTATTTATGGCTCTTTTTAAGGGTCCAAACACAGAGCGATCTAAAGGCTGCAGCTTATGAGTGCAGTGTGGAGGAAACGACAGCAAATTAATTAGCCTTTTTCCTGGGAAGATTAAAAAAGATCCGCTAGGGGCAGCACCGGCGGGGGGGGGGTACATATGTTTTAAATTCTCTATTGACAACAACGTTAAACGTATAGAATTATTATGGAATTAACGGAAGATGATGTACCTGGGGCGAAATTAAAATTTGCAAAAGTGCAAGATCATCTTGTCCGGGACTTTAAACGATGGCTCGCATGTCGTGGCTTAATCGTGTCAGGTAATAAAAATATCTTAGTTGAAAGGTTAGTTGGTTCATAAATTTTATCCTATATGTCATTGTGTTGTATAAATTTTTATTATTTTAAATTAATTTTGTTGTTGTTTTTTTTGTATATTTAAGAATTAAAGAATGCATTGCAAATGGTAATGATAAAAAAATTTTCATTGGAATTGATGGTGGTAAATGTCTAGCGGATAAACAGCAACGCATGAAATTACTCAATCCAACTCTACCCAGTTCAATATCCTGCACTTTTCCTACTACAAACTGGGCAAATTTTCCATCCCAAGCTATCCCTCGTTCTTTTTGCTACGCTATCATGTATAATTATATCACTACCGGTCCTATTGATACTATAGATTTGAATGCTACTTTATCAGACGATGATGAACAGCTTCCGAATTGTGGAAACTCGAAAGCACTTCAAAGAGGAAGACAATACTGTTTGCGTGACTTTGTGTTAAATATGGAAGATAATGCGAATGATTTGGTATATTACTTAAGAGCTGGTGTACAATCTTCTTTTCGAGTCACTGTGAAATATAAAATAAGTATCATCATCATCAACAGCCCTTATAACGTCCATTGTTGGATATAGGCCTCCCTCATCGATTTCCAATTTTCCCTGTTCTGCGCTGTCTGTTGCCAGTTGGTGGTAATTCTCTTAATATCATCCGTCCAGCGAGTCGGCGGTCTTCCTCTGCTACGTCTGTCCGCTCTTGGTCTCCAATCTATCAGTTTGCGCGTCCATCTGTTATCCCGTAGTCTAGCTATATGTCCCGCCCACTTCCACTTCAGTTTAGTTAATCTTGTTATGACATCTATAACGCCTGTCTTAGTTGTTAGATCTTTATTACTGGTTCTGTCTCTCAGGGTGACACCAAGCATTGATCTCTCCATACGTCGTTGAGCAATTCTTAATTTTAAAGCTGTCTTTTTGGTAAGCGTGAGTGTTTCTGCTCCATATGTGAACACCGGGAGGACACATTGATCGAATACCTTCCGTATGCTGCCCATGCCAAAGTGATTCTTCTTTTCATTTCGCATGTCTGGTTATCTCTGCCGATCCTAATTTCATGTCCAAGGTATGTATATTTTTCTACTAGTTCTACTTCTTGCTCTTGAATTTTTAGCTGTTTACTAGGTACAAGGTTTGTCATGTATTTTGTTTTTCCTATGTTAACTTTTAGGCCGATCGTAGCGCATGCTGATTCTAGTTCAGACAGCATTTCATTTATTTCTCCTAAGTTATCGGTTATTAGAATGATGTCATCTGCGAAGCGGAGATTGTTAAGTTTTTCTCCATCTATTGTAATTCCCATGGCATCCCAGTTAAGCCTTTTGAAGGCGTATTCCAGGGCGGTTATAAATAGCTTTGGCGACAAAGTGTCCCCTTGTCTAACTCCACGTTCAATTGTTATGTGGTTAGTGGTATCGTGTAGTTTAACTTGCATTGTTGCGTTTTTATAGATGTTGTGTATAAGGTTAGTGTAACGACAGTCTATGCGGCATTCATGTAGTGCTTCTAAGATGCTGTCCATTTAGATGGTATCTAATGCTTTATGGAAGTCTATAAAAGCCAGAACCAGGGGTCTGTTATACTCTATGGACTTTTCTATAAGTAGTTTAATTGCTTGAAGGTGGTCGTTTGTTCCGAAGTGTCGGCGAAATCCAGCTTGTTCTCGTGGCTGGTAAAAGTCCAGTTTGTTCTCCAATCTTGTTGTTTCTATTTTTGTGAAAAGCTTGTATATATGGTTTAGGAGGCTGATAGGCCTATAATTTCCCAGATCTAATTTGTCTCCTTTTTTGTGAAGCACGATGGTTATTGCGTTGTACCATTTAGAAGGTATTGAATTTTGGAATAGACATACATTGAAGAGATCTTTTATTTTCTCCAATAATAGTTTGCCTCCAATCCTAATAGCCTCTATGACTATACCGTCGTCGCCTGGAGCTTTATTAGCTTTCATTTTTGACATGGCTTGATTTATCTCGCTGATGCTTATATCTGGGATATTTTCGGAACCTTGGTTTATGATTATTTTCTTTGCGACTTCTTCTTGCTTTGTGTGATCTTCTCTTTTGCTTTTATATAGTTCTTTATAGAATTCTTCCACAATGAGCAGTAATGTTTCCCTATTTGATGTTGTTTGCCCTTTCTTGTTCTTTAGTTGATTTATCTCCCATTTTCCGTTGTTTAATTTTCTTCTCAATACTTTCATACTTCTGTTTTTCTGTATTGTTTCCTGTATGTTATTCATTTTAAATCTACATAGGTCCTTTCTGATTTCTTTCGATACTTTTTTGTTTATTTCTCTTAACTCTTGGACTCCAATAGTTTTGTCACTCTTCATTTCTCTTCTTTTTTCCATTAATTGCTTGGTTTGGTGAGTTAGCTTTTCGTCTTTTCTGATTTTTGGACAGTGCTTTTCTTGACTTGTTTTTATAGCTTCGGTGATTTTTTCATTTAGACTATTTATGTCCTCATCTGGTAGTGTATTATCTATTAGTCTCTGTGTGATTTCGTCTTGGTAGTATTCCATATTTGGCGTTGTCCAGGTTGGTGTCGTTTTTTTTTTATCATTTTATATCTTTCTTTCTCGAGACGTATGCTAACTACAGCTCTCACCATTCGCTGATCACTGTTTGTCGTAAATTTATTTAGGACTGTAACGTTCTGGATTATTTGTTTGTTATTGCTGATGATAAAATCAATCTCGTTTCGAGTTTTCCCATCGGGGCTCTTCCATGTCCATCTTCTGTGTTGTTTTTTGTGGAAGAAACTATTCATTTGATATAAATTTTGTTCAAGCAGGTAACTTAATAGCATTTCTCCTCTGTCGTTTCTTCCTGCTGTTCCATATTTCCTCAATGGCGTCTCTTCATCTTCTGTTCCTAGGCCGATCTTGGCGTTGAAGTCACCACAGAGGATGGTATAATGGGTAGGGGTGTCACTTAATGCTACAGATATTTCATCATAGAAGTTCTCCATCTCTTCATCTGTATGACCTGTAGTTGGAGCATACACCTGAACAACCTTCAATTTGTATCTTTTGTTAAGCTTCAGTGTTAGATATGCTACTCTACTCGAAATGCTTTTGATGTATATGATGTTATTAGCATGTTTTTTGTTTACGAAGAAACCAACTCCTATCGATTCTTCCTCGTTTCCTCTATTGTAATATAAATGTCCGGTCTTTAATGTTGTCAAGCTCTCTCCTCGCCTTCTTACTTCACTGATTCCTACGATGTCCCACTTGATCTTTGACATCTCGTTTTCCATTTCAGTGAATCTTTCTTCTGCGAGCAGACTTTGGGCGTTGTAAGTTGCTATATATAGTTTTAGTGGTGGTCTGTTTCTTTTGTTGTTGATTTGCGAACTTTTGCCTCCCCCAGAATCCTCGAGGCAGACCTTTTTTAAGGTTCTGGATTTGACATTTAATGGTCTACCTGCCTGGGGTACACTTCCTAATGTTTTAAAATTCGCCATTTTGGTTTTGGTTTAAGGGGATGTTGGCCATAATCTCCCAAGCTGGCAAGACGGGTTGGGAGATGGATAGGACTTTGGAGGATTTTGTATGGAATTTATAGGATTTAGGTTTGGACATGATTCCCTCCGATGTTAGGAGGTGAGAAGGAATCAAGGCTCACGTGGGCAGGGTCGCTTCCCTGAAATGGACCTACCCTCTACCGTGATCGTAGAGGGGTGTCCACCCGTTATAAGTATAGCTTTGGATAAAAATAGTAGCAAAATTATGAATGCTCAGTGTCAGTGTCCAGCATCTTCTTCAAAGAACTGTTTTCATAGTGTTGCTTTACTTTATAAACTTGAGGATTATACTGTACGTTACGGTTATGATGCACTCATATGTACATAAAAATTGAAAGAATGGAATAAAGGCAAAAAATTAGGCAATAATCCAGACAATATTTTAACTGTTAGCTATCCCACCAAACGCAAACACCTAAAGAAATCCATAATTAGTTTTATTCCGAAAAAAAAAACAAATATTTAAATGATAACCATGATAAAAATCAGTTCACGCCACGATTTGTTCAAATAGTTCAAAGTAAAAAAAGATAAAACTGTATGTGGAATACTTTGTTAAGCATAAAATATGATTATTATTATTTAAGTTTAAACGAACAGTTCATTTTAGAACTCAAAGTTGAGCAATTAGTAACGAACTTAACTCCGATTGAACCTGGAGCAATAGAAATCGAGGTTGAACAAAACAGTTCTGCGTGGCTAACTGAAAGACACCTCAGGATAACAGCATCAGAATGTAAAAATTATTTTACGAGTACAAATTTGACAAATTTAATTAATACCAAAGTATGGTGTAAAAATGATATCAGTCATTTGCCACAAATTGTGTATGGGCCACTAGAATGAAGCTAATGCTATTATTGATTTTGAAATTAATAATAATTTGATTGTTAAACAATGTGGTCTCTTCGTCAACAAATTATTTCCAGGTCTAGGATGTAGTCCATATGGTTTGATCTTTGAAAATGAAAAAATGATATCATGTATTGAAGTTAAATGTCCACAGGTATTGAAAGACTATTCACCGTTTGATCTAGGTAAAGTTAAGAATTCAAATAATTTATGTTACACTGTTAAAAACAATCAAATCCACCTGAAGAGAAACCACAGTTATTATTTTCAAATTCAACTGACGCTCGCAATACTAGAATTAGAGTACTGTGATTTTATAATTTGGTCTGCGCTTCATAGTTTTGCTACTGAACGAATAAATCGAGATGAAATCTTCATTCAAGCTTTAGCACAAAAGTTACTCAAAGTGCATAAAATTGTAGGTCGTGAGTTTTTCGAAATGCGACTGCCAAGAAATTTATCACTTATCACTTATGGAGGAAGTACAAATGGAATATAGGTAGAATATATTACAGGAGTAATTTCATGCCAGAAGGAAATTAAAGGAAGAAATTGAATGTGAAAAGCTGTCGCAGGACATCGTCACGCAACTTCTTTATATTTACAGACTGAAGGATATGTTACGGTCCGAATATAAAAAACTCAGCTATTATGTGAGTATTCCAGAGGGTATGAATCAGAATAATGGTGTTATTTTAACACCTGCACCACAGACGTCAGACAATATCATTTACAACTTGCAAGCGCAGCTACAGCAAGCCGTAAATGAAATTAATCAGCTGAAACAGCAAGTATGCTCTTTAAGGTCGCAAAATGAGAAACTAATGCAATTAAATGCAAAACAAAAAATACCGGAAAAGAAATCTTATAGTCCAAAAAATTCAGAGGAGGAAGATGACCTCGTAACTAGAGAAACGGATTGGCTTTTAGCTGAACCCAAAAAAACTAAAAACAAGAATAAGAAAAAACGAAAGGCAGAGGAATCTCCCGAAAGATTAGACGAGAGCCCCAAAAAGCAATTAGATAAAGCCCCTAAAATCACTAAGCCACCTCCGGTGATTTTAAGTAATGTAAAAGATTATCAGGTTGTCAAAGATAGCCTAAATGAAGGAAACTTTGAATATAAGACTAGTATGATGAGTAATAACCAAATTAAAGTCAACGTCGGCTCTAATGAAGAGTATAGAGCCCTGACAGCCCTAATAAACAAAACTAATATTGAATGGCACTCTTATGAAAACAAAGCAATTCGGCCTATTAAAGTAATGGTTAGAAATTTGCATCCCTCAACCTCAGCAGAAGAGATCTCAAAGGAACTCGAAGAAAGAGAATTTAAAATTATATCAGTAATTCAAAAACTTAAGAGAACTACTGGCAACAATAAAGTGAATCACATTCGCTTACCACTTTACATGCTAGTCTTTGATAGAGCAGAAGATATCAAAAAAATCTATGATATTCAATACATTAACCACATGAAGGTGAAAATAGAAGCAGTAAGGAATAGCAAGCTAATTCCTCAATGTAAAAGATGCCAAAGATATGGCCATACATGGAAGTTTTGCAGAAGGACACCTGCCTGCGTGAAATGCGCAGAAGAGCATCTAAGTACAAAATGCACTAAGGAGCGAAGTAAACCAGCTAAGTGTATCAATTGCTCTGAAGCACACCCTGCTAACTACAGAGGGTGCACAATAGCGAAAGAACTACAGAAAAGAAGGGAGAATACCACTAAGAGTAAAAAACCAAATCCTCAGCCAAGACAAATTGTTTATAACACAGTCAGATCTAGTGTGTCTTATGCCCAAGCCACCCAACAAAAACCAGCAAGTGTAGCACCTGCCCCATCAACAAATGAACCATCTATGATGCAGCTTATGCAGAATATGATGAAAAAATTAGATAGAGTTAATGCAAGACTCGACAGATTAGAAGCCAGAAGCACTGGTGCTATACCGAAGGCAAAATAAAATTATGGATCAAAAAGACCTACGAATTGTTGCCTGGAATGCCAATGGTATTCTAAACAAAATTCACGACCTTGAAGTCTTTCTAAATACCCAACACATAGATGTCTGTCTCATATCAGAGACGCATATGACAAATCAATCATACCTCAAAATAAGGGGATACAAAACATATCACACCATACATCCAGATAACCAAGCCAGGGGTGGTAGTACAATCATAATAAAAGAATCACTCAACCACTACGAGGAACGTCATCTGCAAAGAGAGGATGTCCAACTAACAGTGGTTGGAATTAAGTCAACAAAACAAACAGTGAAAATTGGTGCAATATACTGCCCACCAAGATACAACCTTAAAAAGATGATTATCTTGCTATCCTGAGACACTTAGGTGAGAGATTCATTGTTGGTGGAAACTTCAACTCTAAACATATAGATTGGGGCTCCAGACTAACCACGACCAAAGGAAGAGAATTGAGGAAAGCAATTCAAGATATGAATTGTAACTACCACTCAACAGGGAAGCCAACCTACTGGCTAACTGACACAGATAAAATTCCCGACTTATTAGACTTCTTCGTCACCAAAAAAGTATCCTCTAACTTCATAGAAGTGGAAGAAAGCTTGGACATGGATTCCGATCATTCAGCAATTATACTAACTCTAAGTGAAAAGATAATAAAAAGGGCAGCTAGAACCACCCTCACAAATAAAACTACTGATTGGGAGAGCTTTCAAATTGATCTGCAGAACATCAACCTGAACATCAATTTGGGAAACACTGATCAATTAGAAGAAGAAACCGAGAAATTTACCAGCCTCATCCAAACAACAGCATACAACAACACCAGAGAACCCACACACGTAACCAAAGGTGTGAATTATCCAGCTGAGACCAGGGACCTGGTCAAAGATAAGAGGAGAGCAAGAAGAAGATGGCAACAATCGAGAGATCCTGCCGATAAAACCATCCTTAACAATAAGACCCAGCAACTTAGACGAGAAATTCAAAAACTTAAAGAAGATTCTATAAGTACCTATCTAAAAGAACTTTCAGCAAACGAAGAAACTGATTGTTCGCTGTGGAAGGCAACCAAAAAGATCAAAAGACCAGTAACCTCTATTCCTCCAATCAGAAGTAACAATGGATCATGGGCCAGAGATAATAAACAAAAAGCAGAGTTGTTCGCAGAGCACTTAGCTGAAATATTTACCCCCAACCCAGGGCAAGATATCACTAACACTGAAAACCAAAGATCAGAAAATATCACCCCAGTTACTCCGAAAGAAGTAGCAGATGAAATAAAAACAAATCTAAACCCAAAGAAAGCTCCAGGATGGGACTTAATAACTGGAGAAATATTGAAGCACCTGCCTAGAAAGGTTATAGTTATGTTGACTTACCTATTCAACGCAGCCTTTAGGTTAAAACATGTGCCTGCATGCTGGAAAGTTGCAGAAGTGATCATGTTACCAAAGCCAGGAAAGCAACCTAATGATGTTAAATCATATAGACCAATCTCTCTCCTGCCCATAATATCAAAGCTCTTCGAGAAACTACTGCTCAAGAGACTGCGACCACTAATAGAGAACAATAACCTAATCCCAGACTACCAGTTTGGATTTAGGCAAAAACACTCGACAATAGATCAAGTGCACAGAATAACTGACGTCATTGAACGTGCGTTGGAAGAAAAACAAGTTTGTTCAGCGGTATTCTTAGATGTTGCACAAGCCTTCTACAAGGTATGGCACGAAGGACTGATCTATAAGCTAAATAAACTGCTACCAAAACAATATGCAGACATACTAACATCGTATATATCAAATAGACTATTTAGAATCAAGCAAGAGGATGAATATTCTGACCTAAAAGAAATAAAAGCAGGTGTGCCACAAGGCAGTGTACTTGGGCCCATCCTATACCTGCTATACATCAGCGACTTACCAGTGTTAGAGGAAGCAATCATCGCTACATTTGCTGATGACTCTGCTCTTCTCGCAGTGGATCAAGATCAGGAAGGATCTGCCAGAAAGCTCCAGACAGCCAGCAATAAGATAGTTGATTGGACCAGAAGATGGAGGGTCAAACTAAACGGACTTAAATCCGTACAGGTGAACTACACTAATAAGAAGATAGTGGACCCACAACTACTTGAAATTAATGGTACTACTATACCACACTCGACCAACGCAAAATACCTCGGCATGAATCTGGACGTCAGACTGGTAGATGGAAGGAACATGTCAAAAAGAAAAGAACAGAACTAAACCTAAAATACAGACAGCACTATTGGTTGATTGGAAGAAACTCAAAACTCTCAATTTCCAACAAAGTATTAATATACAACCAGATCCTCAAACCAGTGTGGCTTTACGGCATTCAGCTTTGGGGCTGTGCCAGTGACACTAATGTTAAGTGTATACAAACATTCCAGAATAAAGTGATGCGTAACATAGTGGACGCCCCTTGGTATGTACGCAACTCTGACATCCACAGAGATCTCCGGATTCCAACTGTCAAGGAAGAAATAAAAAGGTTTGCTGGAAAGCATGAGGATAGGCTCCATCTTCACGTCAATCCAGAAGCTCTACAACTACTGGACAACCAACACCATGTCCGCTAAACGAGGAGCTAAACGAGGAAAGAGTTGGATTTCAGGAAGAAATGTCAGCGATAAATCCAAGTTAACTAAAAACAAAAACCTGACTCCTCCTTGCAGACCGATTGAAGAAGAGACAATTTGTCCTTTGTTTCTTGAATCTCACGAAAGGGATTGGATACAATGTGGAAACTGGAAGTATTGGGTCCACAAAGCTTGAGCGAATATATCAGAGCTATCAAATCAATATATTTGCGATTATTGCGTGGTATAAATGGTCATATATTTGCTGGCCGGTACTGGAGGCCAATTTTTTAAAGACTGAATTTTCGTAGTTTTCAAATTGCAATAATAAAGTTAATTATATCTAAACATACTAGTAGTTTATTATTTTTATTTATAGCACAAGAGTTCTTTTACACATCCCAGTAGGTATTAATCATGTAACCTAAGGTACTTCGATTTTTTTGTTGATAAACCTTAAGGTGACGTTACTGGAGGACTCTCCCCCACTAACTACCTTTTTATGTGACTTTTGGCAGCCTTTACTGCTGCTTCGTGCAGCCCACCGAAATGAGAGGACCGAGCCGGGTTAAATTTCCATTCAATATTATTTTCTAATAAGTAAGATCGAAAATGTTCATCACGATTTAATTCGGATAAATCCTTTCTTACTTGAGCTATTTCATTAACCGAACCTACAAAATTCGTCCCGTTATCAGAAAAGATTTTGATTGGCACACCTCTGCGCCCAATAAATCTCCTTAAAACGGTTAAAAAACCCTCCGCAGACAAATTTGTGACTAATTCGAAATGCATAGCTCGTGTAACGAAACAAACGAATACACACACGTAAGACTTAATTAAAATTCTATTTCGAAAATGACTATTTTTTATTTGAAATGGACCGCAATAGTTAACTCCAACTACGCTAAGTTGTCTTACTTGATTCACTCGATCTATCGGCAGATTACCCATAATAGGCATAGCCCCTTAAGTAAGCGTATATCTACTGACAATAAATATATGCTTATTCTGATATTAATTTTATTATTTTATTAGTCCAGATGGTACCTCATGGCAGCCTACAAGTAACTCAAGAATATGTAGTCATCATTTTATTGGAGGAAATAAATCTGAAGATCATCGTCATCCTTTAAATGTCGCATATACGGCGACAACGGAATGCAAAGGGTTAATAACAATTATAAGAATAATAAATAACAAAATAAATAATACAATGTTAAATTAAAAACTTACATCAAGGGTAACATTCGACAATTCGAATAAACATAGTTTCAAAAAGTCAAAAAATTACATCAAAAGTGACATAAAAGAACAAATTTACCCGGCAAACGTTCTGTCCAACGTTTGGTACTAACCGAATATTCAGGACTTGTTAAAAGTCTGGTAGCATATTCCACAGGTTGATCATTGAGTGGCTCCCCCTGGAGTAGAGCTACACCAATTGCATACTTTTGCTCCTGTATCAATATAAGCAATACGAGAATGACCAAGGATATTTATATTTATTTTTAGACACTCATCACTGTTTTGAAATTTCGCAGAGTTAAATTGGATAGATCTAACTGGCTTAGGATTGCACTTCGGGCAATTGTTACGAATATAACCTGACAAACCACATCCAAAACATTTGAACGATTTGCTATTTGCAATATTGGTACTCCGCCTGCGGTGGACACTGTGAATTGAGTAGCACAGTGAAAGCCGCAGCCGGTCCTAAGCCCGGATAAAGGAGGAAGGTTCGGTGGTAAGGTTAGCAGCCTGCTGCCGGTAAAACAGGAATATCGCTCAAAGTACAACGGAAAGGCCTCGGAACCGGACGGAACAAATGACGACGACAACAGCGAGAAAACGGACAAAGATTAACTGGAAAAAGAAAAATGTGCTGAGATTGGCCACATGGAACGTAATGTCCTGGAACACAAAGGCGCAAGAGATCCTTATAGAAATAAACAATCACCGAATCGACATATGCTGTATAAGCGAAACGAAAAGGAAAGGAAAAGGAACGGTGAAGTGCGGAGACTACCTATTGGTGTATAGTGGGAAAGATAAGCATCAAAGAGCAACAGCAGGTGTAGGCATTCTTATACATAAAAGATACATGCAAAATATCGACAAAATTACATACGTTAACGAGAGAATATTACTTATTTCTATGAATTTTTCAAACAACAAAATGAACATAATATGCATATTTGCACCTGATACGTCGAAGCCGAAACAAGAAAAACAAGACTTTTACGATACCCTACAAGACACATACAATGACCTCCCACCAAAAGACAAAAACTTTATTCTAGGCGATTTCAACGCAAGAGTAGGCAACGCTCCAATACAAGGAATAAATATCAGACGAACAACAAGGATTTCGACAAAACAGAAGTACAGTAGACGCAATCTTTATTGTGCGGCAAATCGTAGAGAAAGCGGTGGAATTTAACAGCCCGGCATATATGTGTTTTGTCGACCTCACCAAGGCATTCGACAGGGTGCAACTCAGAGATATACTCAGTCTACTGCATAAATACAACATCCCTAGGAATATAATAGAATTAGTCGAAGACATTAACACTAACAACAAAACGAAAATCAGGGTAAAAAATGAAGTCACAGAAGAAATACCAGTATGTCAAGGTGTCAAACAAGGCGATTCGCTAAGCCCATTCCTATTTAATATGATTATGGAGCAAATAATAACAGAAGTGAGGCCAATGGAAGGGTACAAAATGGGGAATAACAATATAAACATGGTCTGTTATGCAGATGATGCCTTACTAATAGCCAACAACGAAAACGACTTGCAGAGACTGCTACACAAATTCAATATTACTGCTAAAAGGTATAACATGAAAGTGTCTGCAGAAAAAATCAAAACTTTAGTAGCAACAAAAGAACCATTAAGATGTAAATTAGAGCTGGACGGAAAGGTTATAGAGCAAGTGATGAAGTTTAATTATCTGGGAGTGGAGGTGTCAAGCGACCGTGATTTGTACAAGGAAACGCAAAAACAGGCAATAAAAGCGATAAAAATAACAGGTTGTCTCACACAAACCGTATGGAAAAATAAATACATGCACGTAGATAGCAAAATCAAGATCTACAAGACTGTCGTGCGTCCGATACTTACATATGCCACAGAAACAAGAGCTGAAACAAAAGGACAAAACAAAAAGTACAAACTGTAGAAATGAGAGCCCTCAGATCAATACTAGGCATTAGCCTAAGAGATAGACGAACAAATACATCAATTAGAGAAACATGCAAAATACAAGATGCCGTTAAATGGTCTAAAAAACGAAAACGGCAATGGAGCCAACATGTGGGCAGAATGACAGAAGATAGAATAGCCAAGATATGCAGAACAGAACGTCCTGATGGAAAAAGACCTGTGGGAAGACCCCCCAAGAGATGAGCCGAAAGCTGGCAATCGTCATCCGTTGAATAACAGGAGAAATCCTAAAATAAGAAGAAGAAAGAAGGTACTTTCTGTAGTAGTTGTAGACGCTGCTACGTTTTCAACAGGATCTTTGTTTTTCTTCGGTAATCGTCGACACTATGAGTCTGAATGATAACTTGATAATTCAATTTTTAATTCTTTTAACGATTGTTCAATTTCTCGCACTCGCGTTAATCACGAATTGTATGATTCACACTCTACACGTGTCATACGATGACGTATGTTTCAATTCAACAAACCGTATACCATATCAATTTGCATTGTTTCATTTACACTACAAAGTAACTGTGCGAATAAAGAACGAATAGTGCAAACAAATTGTTCGATTGATTCATTTACAGTGTGTTCTCGTGCAAAAAAAAGTTTTCGAGAATATGAAGTACGTAATGCTTCTACAGCTGCTTCCCATTGCTAATTGTAACCTTGATTCCTTTCCACCAAGTCGCGGCAAGACCATCAAGCAACATACTCAAACCTCGTAAAGCGTTTTCGTCGGATACATAAGCATAATCTTTATAGGTTAAGATTGCTTCAAGAAATGCTTCTACATCGGAATTTTGGTCACCATTAAAGCGAGAGGCACAATTTACAAAATTTCCAGATGTAGTCATAACTGGAGCTTCACTTTCTTTCGATTTGTTTAATGAATCCAATAATTGTTGGAATTGTTCTTGCGTGAACATAACTGGCGTTGATGTAGCATCGCCACTACTTTGGGCTTTGTCTACCTTTGGAGGCATTTTGTGTTTTTTTTGTAAAAATCTTTCTCTTTGTGGTCGTTACTACAAGTGGCTCTACGAGACGTGAGGGGAACACAAATATCTTAATTCCTGGTACATATGTTGGAACTATTCTAATTGATAAAATGAGTAGATTTCTATTGCGTAGACTTTTTCTTTATTTGATAGAACAACACACTCGTTTCGTTTACAATAATCCACAACCTTGCTCGCTTATATATAAACCACAACTAACAACCTTATATATAAAACGAACTAACTAACCTAAATTTATTACTATTTTTAACACTCCCACTTAAATTTATATTATTCAAGAAACAGTTTTCATTACTTGATCTCGAATATAAGTGAATTTACAAGTAGGTAAAGCCTTTGTAAGAAAATCAGCAAGCTGACGGGAACTTTCTAGATATTTAATATTAATTATTTTTCCTTCGACATTTTCTCTTATGAAATTATATCGTATGTCTATATGCTTACTTTTTATGATAGACTGGATTATGAATTAATTTGATTGCACTCTGATTATCTATATTCAAAGTTACAGATTCTTGTGGCTCATTTATATCTAACAAAAATTGTTTCAGCCATAGTATTTCTTTAGCTGCATCACTAGCGGCCATATATTCAGATTCTGTTGTTGACAACGCTACTGTATTTTGCTTCCTACTAGCCCATGTAACAGGTCCACCATTCATTAAAAATATGTATCCTGTATTAGATTTTCTGGTATCCAAGTCATTTGCAAAGTCCGAGTCTGAATAGCCAGTCAATTCAGTATTGTTATCATATACAATTGATATATCTTTTGTATTTATCAAATAGCGTATAATTCGTTTTAGAGCATTCACATGTGAAGAATCTGGATTATTTACATATCTACTTATAAGATTAACTGCGTAAGTTATATCAGGTCTAGATACTGACGACAAAAATAATAAAGCTCCCACTGCTTCCCTATATGGAAAATTATTAGGGACTTCGTCAATATTTTTACACAGTTGCACGTTCACGTCAACAGGTGTACTACAACTTTTAGCATCTGACAAATTAAATTTATTTATTATGGTCTCTATGTAATGCTTTTGATTTATTGTTACACACCCTTTTGTTTTATTTATCTCCATGCCAACAAAAGAATTGCATTTTAATATCTTTATATCAAAATTTTTCCTCAAATCATCTAATATTGTTGTTAAAATGTTTCTATTTTTAGATAATACCAATCCGTCATCCACATAAATAATTAATAGTACTTTGATATCGTTAAAATATCCTACGAATATACAGTTATCAGACTGGCATGATTTAAACCCATATGTAGTTAGAAATAAACAAAATTTTTTATTCCAGCATCTAGCAGATTGTTTGAGACCATATAAAGATTTGTTTAACTTACATACTTTAGATGACTCGGCTTTAACACCTACCGGCACCTCCATGTATATCTCTTCTGAGAGCTCACCATACAAGAAGGCCGTCTTCACATCAAACTGCCGAATCTCGTAATCTTCTTTTGCTGCTATACTTAGTAACAACCTAATGGAATCATATCTAGTAGTTGGAGAAAAAGTTTCCTTATAATCTAAATCCTTTATCTGTGTAAAGCCACGAGCACATAATCGCGCTTTAAATCTTTCTATTTCACCTTTATTTCTTTTTACGCTAAACACCCATTTACATGAAATGGGTTTCTTTGTAGTTCTTTTTGTTATTACCCAAGTGTTGTTCTTCTCATGTGCTCGAAGTTCTTCTTCAATGGCTTTCTTCCATTCACAAGAATTTGTATTATGAACTGCCTCTTCGTAATTGTTTGGTATTTCCAACTCAGTATAATTAATTTCTTTGCTGTTATTTTTCTGTGAACGTAGTATCATTCTATTCTGATCTTTCATATCAATATTAACATGTCCTGGAGGATGGTATGCGTCATCATCGTCTTCTATACTTTTCACACTGTCATCCAATGGCAATTCTTGAATATTTTCATCATGTAGAATGTCATTCTGTGTTGAAGAAACAATTAGTTGTTCTTCTTCCTCTTCTCTATTGATTTTTAATTCTGAAAAATTTTGTCTATGATTTGCTCCACTATCTTCATCGAATTTCACATCTCTAGATATAGTTATTTTTCTTGTATTTTGATCATACATCCTATAGTTCTCTTGTTCATATCCAACTAATAGCATTTTCACACTTTTCTTATCCAATTTCTTTGTTTTTTCTTTTGGAATATGAACATAACCTGTTGAACCAAAAACTCTAATATGCTCTAAGCTTGGATTATTTCCATACCAGAGCTCATGTGGAGATATATTACAAGTTTGACTAGATGAACTTCTATTTAAAAGATATACAGCACAGTTTACAGCTTCTGCCCACATATTCAAGGAAATATCCCTGGCATAAAGCATAGATCTTGCACTTTCCATTATTGTACGCATTTCTCTTTCTGCTCTCCCATTTTGTTGTGGGGTATAAGGAGCTGTACGCTCATGACTTATTCCTTTGCTTTCTAGGAAATTTGTAAATTCACAATTTACATATTCACTGCCATTATCTGTATGTAAAATGCGTACATCATGTTGAAACATATTGTTTATTACAGCATTATATTTTATGAAATAGTTGAGCACTTCATTCTTTTGCTTCAGGAAATAAATATGCCGATAACTTGTTGCACCATCTTTAAATAATACAAAATATTTCATTCCTGACACTGATAATTCTTCTATAGGCCCACAAATGTCACTATAGACAATATCACCAGGGTGTAATGAACCTCTGTGAGATTTCTTGAACGGTAGTCTAGCTTGCTTGCCATACTGGCATGCTTCACAAATAAAAGTATCATTTCCAGTCAGTGTCACAGGTATTGCACCATTTTTACTCATATTTTGAAGTTCTTTAACATTTAAATGGCCTAACCTCTCGTGCCACAACTTAATATCTGACTGCACTAAATTACAATTTTCTTGTACACAAGTCTTTATTTGTAGTTCATAAAGATTGTTATCTTTTAATTGAGCGCACATAACTACGACATTGTTTTTCATTATAAAGGCACTATTATTGTTTTTCATTATTACGTATCCTCTTCTAGTTGCTGCTCCTTCAGAAAACAAATTTCTTCTAAGTTCCGGCACATAAAGTACATTTTTTAATACACTTCGCTCCCACCGTCCTTTTACCAATTTATTTATAAATATAGAACCTTGTCCATATGCTTTAATATTTTGCTTATTTCCTAATTTGATAGTTCGATCGTAATCTTGAAAATCATTTAATTCTTGGAAAAATTCACGTCTGTATGTCATGTGCATTGATGCACCACTATCGAGTATCCAAACATCTTCTTCATGTGTAGGTAAAAACTTATTTTCTGCACTAAACGCTGACATATCTGGTTCATCTTGATTCTTGCGCTCAAATTTCTTAGGTGCTCTGCAATCTCTTGCAAAATGACCTCTTTTATTGCAATTATAGCACACAAATCGATAATTCGAATTGCCCATAACATTTGTCTTTCTTTTATTTTCTTTGCTAGTTACTAGTGCCATTTCATTAGTTGTATCATTAGCTAAGCTTGTCTCTTCATCTATCAGTCGTGATGTTAAATTATGAATTGATTGACTAGCCGGGGCAAGCGATAGCCATGCTTGTCGAAGAGAACGATATGACATTGGTAATGTACTTAATATTTTGGTCATTATTGCGGTATCACTAATGTTTTCACCAGATTCTCGCAACTGCTTTGCTAAACTCTCCACTTTAGACACATGTTGTGCCATTGTGTCACTTGAACAATATGTATATTGGTAAAACTTTTCATGAACCATCATCTTGTTGAATTCTGACTTATGTTCATAAATAGCTTCTAATTTATTCATAATTTCTATTGCGGTTTCACAGTTTTCTATTAGGAAATTTGATTAAAATCCATTGACGATGTCAGAATAAACATCGCCATCCCATCATCCTTATTCCATTGCACTTGTTCACCACGATCTTCAGGTTTTAAAATATTTATATTCAAGCCTTTTGCTCTTAAGGCACAATTTACTTGAAATTTCCATTGTTTAAAATTACGTCCATCAAATTTCTCAATCTTCATCGAGTTTCCAATCTCCATCTTAATCGGAATAAAGTCGGACACGTTCTCGTGAAAACTAACAATTATTCTGCTCTTTACTCAATTTTATACTCTATATTTTGCGATTCCTGGGCCCATAACCTGTTGGAACTATTCTAATTGATAAAATGAGTAGATTTCTATTGCGTAGACTTTTTCTTTATTTGATAGAACAACACACTCGTTTCGTTTACAATAATCCACAACCTTGCTCGCTTATATATAAACCACAACTAACAACCTTATATATAAAACGAACTAACTAACCTAAATTTATTACTATTTTAACAACATACTGCGTATAAACTTGTAATTTCCATAAAACACACTTTAGAGATGCAATGATTACGTTCCTTAATCTTCAACTATTGTCAGTCCATTAACTTTAAAGACAAAATTCAGTTGTTTCACTCGGTTCCACGTTTTGGGCGTCAATTTATTGCGTGCTTTCGGTGTAGGGCTTACCGAGTTGAAGGAACATTAACAACTTAAACCTTTTTATTTAAAATTAACAAATTGCACAATTACAACGTTGAAAAACTTGAACGGTTATATAAAAAACTAAAACACTCTCATAATAATCATTGTTTTCCTGGGCAACCAGACTAGCCCGCCAACTACGGGGTTGTTTGCGTTACAATTGTTAATTTTTAGTTTTATATTGCTTCTCAACTTACGATTTTAATTGTAATGTTTACGGAGTGTAGTCACTTATCCCTTCACTTGTTGCTTTCATCACATTTTCTTATTGCTCTCCGGAGCATATTGTAAATCTCAAATTACAATTTAAAAAAAAGGTACTAATTCTAGTGATCGTTTTGTTTTTCTATTTCAATTTCGTTATTTTACTTTCGATACATATTCCACACACATCCAATATCACTCACTTCTCCATACAGTTTATCTAAATGTAGACCATCAACCATATCTTTTAATTTCAAAATACTTTTAAAATTTAAATGACCTAACCTTTTGTGTACAGTTTCTATCTTATCAAATTTCTGACAAACATTAGCTATATGTTCTTTGATATTTATAAATTTTGACAAAGTTTCCTATTGATTTTTTATTTTTTTATGTAGGTAAATCTTAAATTTAAAAAAAAGAAGACGTACACGTATAAATTATATTTATTTTCCCAATTCTCCCCCTATACATCCCCTTACTTATTATTAACTACGCCTACGATAACAAATCAAAATACCATCTGATCAAATTTGACCCGGACTGGTACATTTAAACCGCGCGCGTAAACCCAGTCGGTAAATTTTTTTTCCTAGGTTCGTACAACCTTCTTTAACATTTCAAACATTTCACATTAACGACGATAACATCGAAAAAGTGAAAAAAATTGTGTTCGAAAATCATCGTGAGATATTAGAGGCTCTTAACATCTCTTGTGGATCGACTCAAGACATTGGCCTGATTCTGCAACTCTAAGATCTGATGACAAAAACATATATTACTCAGGAAACCAAGACAAAAATCATGCAAATGGAGTAGCAATTGTAATACACAGTAAACTGAATCAATATGTTCCAAATTTTGTACCATACTTTGACAGAGTTATGCTCTTGCAGTTGAAAGGCAGTCCTGTCACCATATATTTAATTCAAGTGTATGCTCCGACAACAGAAGGATCTGATGACGAAATTGAAGAATTTTATGCGCAAATCAAAGACATGATAAGTCTGACAAAAAAATACGATGTAAATATCATATTGGGATATCTGAATGCAAAAATCGGAAATGGCGAAGTGAGGATATTGTGGGAAAATATAGTATAGGAGAAAGAAATGCAAAAGGAGACCGATTAATCCAATTCTGCCAAGAAGAACATTACATAATAAGTGACACATGGTTTAAACTGCCGATTCGCAGATTATATACTTGGAATTCTCCGCAAAACGGGAAGGATAACGTAGTTAGGAATCAAATAGACTATGTGCTTATAAATAAAAGATACCGCAGTAATATAGTAAGCGCCAAGGCATACCCTGGTACTGACGTCGGATCAGATCATAACCCAAAAATCATAAAAATACGAGTTAGACTTAAAAGAAATATCAAGAAGAATAAAAATAAAGAACTGAACGTAGAAAAACTCCGAAATACAGAAACACCTGAAAGACTTAACAAATTTGATAAGTGATGTGGTATTAGTTTTTATTATAATTATGGATTAAAGTAAGGTTCTAAATGGTAGTAATTCTTAAATGTCTATAGCGCGTGTTTTCCGTCCGACTGCCAGAACAACTCTGTTTATCCTGTTTTCGATACTACACTCGGCCATCCTTTATCGATATCTGGCCTCAGATATCATCTTCAGCATTGTCATCGCTAATATCTTCATCTTCTATTTGAAGGACCCACGTCTTCATATGGTCCGTAGATGTAGAAGTCTCTTGTGGACCTTCATGGTCTCCAACTTTTTTCACAATATAGCGGCCATATCGTAGAGTTTTCTTTATTTTATATGGACCTAAATATTTACCTCGCAACTTAAGGCCTGGCCCAAATTGCGTTCTTTTTATAGGTACTAATTCTCCGAAATGATACATAGTAGCCGGCTTTCTTTTTCGATCGTAATTTCGACGATTTTCTTCTTGCTTCTCCTCCGCTGCACGTCTTAATTCGTCACGATCGTCTTCAAATTGATTTTCCCATTCTGCTTTTATTAGTTCCCATAAATTCAAATCTTCTTTAAGCCTTAAATTAACACCAAATAACAACTGGCAAGGAGCTTTACCGGTACTTGGACATGGTGTGGAATTGAAAAACCTCTGCACTGCATCTACGTGTTTATACCAATCATCCGTCTTGGGAGCGGTTAATTTCGTTAACCCTTCAACGTTAAGGTGGGGTCATTTTCTGACCCCAAATAGTTTTTATTTTACGTCGCTCTTAGTACACTCGCCTCAAGGTCATAAAATCAAAAGCAGACCTACCCCTCAGTCTTCGTCTAGCGTTTAAGCCATTCAGAACTCTTAGGTAACCTCTTCTTTCTTATCATTCTTGTTTAATTTTCACGCGCTTGCTACTGGGGTCATTTTCTGACCCCACCTTACCGAGTGCGTACTACTTTTTTCCTTTTTTTTAATTAAATGCAAGATTATTTTGCTTTTTCCTTGGAATATTTTTATAATATCTTCAAAAACTATTTTGTTATAACATAATTCAGAGTTTTTAGTAATATAATTTTTATTCTTGAACAGATTTTATATTTTTCTGTTCTGTTCTATTCTTTGGCGATCATTCCAATCTACTAGATTGTATTTTAGATGTGCATATATACCTATAACAATGTTCATTTTGTCCCCGGGCAAAAGATAAAAAGGGTACCGCAATATGTACAAAATGTAATTTAAGTATGTGTGGTATCCATAAGACATTAAAAAAAATAATTTTGTGTCCTAAGTGCGACAAGTTGTGGGTGGGTACGTTTGATTTTATCTGGTCTAAATTTCGTGTAGAAAATAAATTTTGTGATCTATAATATAATCAGATGTAGGTATGACTCTTTATTTCAGTTAGTTTTTAATTTTTTTGTTTTTTATTTATCTACTGCGGTATAATCCGTGTATATTTGTTCCTATCCATAATTTTAGAATTATTTTTTGTATTTTTCGTTCTGGTCTAGATCTGGTCTAGTAAAAAAAACATTTTGAGTTTTAATTGTGACAATTATTACAATTAGTCACTTTATTGTTTATCTTGTAAACGACATGATATGGTATATAATAAATCAATTTATTTGCATCAGCTAGTGTAGATTACGCAGTGTAGGTGGTGTAACCTGGTGTAGTTACACCAAGTTACACCGACGGATAACAAACGAACGGTTTTTCGCATTTCAATGTAAGAAGTGTAAAGTTTGAGATCGCTCTACACCACAGTAACTCTACTTTTTTTCCGAACTCCTATAAGCATGGGTAGTAGTAGTAACTCAGAAAGTGAATTTAATACAAAGTTAGCGGAGTGGACCGATGCGTCTACAAAATTATTAATAAATAATTATAAGAAATATAAAATGCTGGTGGAACAACGCAAATTAAAAACTATGAAAAAAATGTGGCAACTGGTACAAGCAGCATTAAACGAACAAGGGTATGTGTTTTCAATTACCCAATGCGAAAATAAATGGAAGGCTTTGGATCGTTCTTTTAAAGCTAAAATCCAGAACAATAAAACTGGTCGATCTAGGAAAAGTTGCCCATACGAAAGGTAAGTTTTTATAAATTTTTCTATATAACACAGTTTCTATATTAATACGTTTTACAGAGAACTATCCGACATTCTATTAAAAAGAGCAAGCGTTGTTCCACCTCTCGTAATGGATGCCACTACGGTAACTCCAAAAGAAATCCTTCCGATGGAAACGTTAGAAGTGGAAGTACTACTTCCGTTTTCTGAAGAAGAAATGTAAGTTTTTATTAATTCTCTGTAAGATATAGTTATTATTTCTATTTTATTTACAGTATCTTAGAAATGGATAACAATTACAGTTATACCTCGGAACCCTCTGTAACTCCAGCTACCGCCCAACCTGCTACAAGCCGGTGTTTAACACCAACTCCTGGACCATCTACAGGCCAATGCTCAACTCTGGATACTCTTCAAAGTTGCTCAGAAACACCTACCCCTACCCTGTCAAAAAGAAATCGTTCTGCAACTGCGAAGAGTATCCAGCAGTTGGAAAATGCAATTAGAGAGCGAACAGAAATTAAAAAAAAAAGCAGAAGAAAACAGGGCCATTTTTCAGAACAAAGTTTTAATGCATTTAGAAAAACGTAACCATTTATTAGAAGAGTTACTAAAAAAAATGTAAACTAAAATAAAGAAATTTACATTTTAAATCTTAATTATTATAAACACATTTGTCTACATATTTCGTCTCTTATATGTTTTCCAGTATGTACTGTAGGATTTCCGGAAAATGTAATAGTTTCTGGTTGATCATCTTCCACTGGTATTTCCGATTGAAATATTGAGGTGTCTTCCTTATTTGCTATATTATGCAAAACGCAGCAGGCTCGTATAAAATGACATATTCGTTCGTGCCCTCTTAGTTTCATATGATACAACTGGCGAAATCGTTGTTTCAATAAACCAAAAGTATGTTCTATACTCACTCTGCATGAACTTAAAGCAGTTTTAAAGATTTTTTGTGACACAGTCAAATGCCCATTATCACGATATGGTGTTATTAGTGTTGGGGGCTATTGCTAACTTCCCAAATTTCGATGATTTTTAGGTTTTAAATCTTTATTGCTTTTCAGTTACAAACATTGTATTTTTATTCTAATGACATATCTATAAACAACTCTCTTTTTTATTAAACAATGCTTAGGCCGTCTTGATATTATACTAAACATACCGCCCACATTGAAATATAATTTCAAGAAAATAAATGTAACTTAAGTAATTCTTGATCTGCCATATAATGGCCAATATCGTTGTCTTAAAGCTGTCAATATTAGTTGGGGACCACCATGTAGTTGTCGCAAATGTTCGTTTAGAATAATCAATTTAGTAAGAGGGTGTTTAGAAGTAAGAACTATAGGATATTTAGTGTGTTCATGAATGTTAGAATGTTTTAATCTTCCTCCAACACGAATTAAACCATATGCATCAATAAATGGGTTTAATGTTTTTAATTTACTGTTCAATGAAACGTTCATTTGTTTACGCAATTGGTAAATTTCTTGGGAAAATTCTTCTTGTTGACATAATTTCAACAGACATTCTAATGCATTATTTAGTTCTTTCACTGTCAAATGACCAGTGGTTTTGGTTTTATTTTTAATATTGTATATAAATCTTAAACATAATGCAACCGTTCTTTGAAGTTTAGTCAAACTACTGTATTTAGTAAATATGTCTGATTTCATAGTTGTAATTAAACATAAAGTTTGCCTTAATTCTGGTAATGTCTCATCTGCTAATTCTTCATGTTTGAATGTTGGCAAGTCAAAGTAATTTTCTTGCAATAAATTTGGTCCGTGCCACCATAAAGTTGAGTTTTTTAATTGTTTAGGATTCATTCCTCTAGATAATATATCAGCTGGATTATCCTCACTACGTATGTGGTACCAATCAGTTATGTTAGTTAATTGTTGAATTTCTGTTATGCGATTTGCTATGAATATTTTAAATTTAGATGGTGTACCCTTAATCCAATTTAGTACAATGGTCGAATCTGTCCAAAGGTATATCGAGTTAATTTTAAGATCAAGAGCAGCAATTGTTTTGTGCATTAAGCGAGCTAGTAACCCACAACCGCATAATTCCAGTCGAGGTATGGTTATCGTTTTTAACGGTGCTACACGAGATTTTGAGCAAACTAGTTGTACTTTGCAATTTCCTAAATTATCGGAGCTTCTTATATATATACAAGCACCATAGGCGGCTTCTGAAGCATCGCTAAATCCGTGTATTTGAATATTTTGATAATTGTTGATTAATAAATTTCTGGGTATGGAAATTGTATTTAAATATACAAATTCATTTTGTAAAGTTTTCCATTGTGTAAATATCGTAATTGGAACTGATTCATCCCAATTGAGTCCTAATTTCCATAATTGTTTAATTATAAGTTTGGTTGTGATTATCGTAGGACCTATCAGACCTAGAGGATCGAAAATTTGTGCAATTGCTGATAAAATAGTTCGTTTAGTTATTTGTTTATCTAATGAAAGTTTTTTACTACAAAAAAGAAAATTATCGTTTGTTGAATTCCATAGTAATCCTAAGGTTTTTGTATGATTGTTGGTATTAAAATCAAGAGTATTATTGGTTAAGTTTACCTTGTACTCTGAAGGTATAAGTTTCTGAGTATTAGATGCCCATTTAGCCAAGTGAAAGCAGCCTTTCTTCAATATTTCGATTATTTGATCACGTAATTGCAATGCTTCATGTAAAGTATTTGAGCCTGTTAATATATCATCTACGTAAAAGTCTCTGGTAATTATCTTTGATGCATTTGGAAAATTAGAAGATTCTATTTCGGCTAATTCATTTAAACAGCGTATTGCTAAGAATGGTGCACTTGATGTTCCATATGTTACAGTAGTTAATGCGTATATTTTTAATATATCTGTTGAGTTTGATCTCCACACAATTCGTTGCATATTTTGGTCAGATGGATGAATCATAATCTGCCGATACATCTTAGTAATGTCAGCTGTAAATATATAGATGTGTGTACGAAATCTTAATAATATGGAAAACAAGTCCTGTTGAATCGTAGGCCCGATCATTAATAGATCATTTAAAGAATTTCCTGTAGAAGACTTTGATGATCCATCAAAGACTACACGTAGTTTTGTGGTTAAACTGCTACTATTTAAAACTGCATGATGCGGTAATAGGCAGGGTATACATTTGTTTTCTCCGAAATTTTTCGCATGTGATTTAGATCTTCATATTCTTTTAAGAACTTAACGTAGTCTTCTTTTAATGGTATGTATTTCAAATTTTCGTTCTACTGATTGTAACCTTTTTATTGCTGTAGTTTTAGATTCTCCAATAGTATTTAAATTGTCTTTAAAAGGAAGCCTTACACAGAATCGGCCGTTATGATCACGCGTATAAGTTTCTAAAAAGTGTTGTTCGCATTCAAGTTCTTCTTTGGATAAATTTTTATTTATGTCACAGTCTTCTAATTCCCAGAATTTAGTAAGTTGATCATTACAGTCCATTTCTTGAGTTAAATTACAGACTACTTTTTGTGAATTGGTTACTGTAGGATATATTCCAGATAGGACCCATCCAAGTGTTGTCTTTTGGAGTATAGGTGAATGTTTTGTTGGTTTGTATTGACCAATGCATAAAAGTTCATAAAATATTTCTGCTCCTAATAGCATATCAATATTACTTGATTGATAAAATGCAGGATCTGCTAATTGTACTTCTTGTGGTATTGTAAATTTACTTATGTTGATTGTATTTAATGGTAGATTTTCTGTGATTTTATTAATTATTAAAAACTGAAGTTTGGTTTTGTATGAATTTACTTTTGATTGTATAGTTATGTTTATTTTATGTTTTATATATATTATGGCTCCGTTAACGCCGTTTAATTGTATATTTATTACTTCAGGTTTTAAGTTAAGTTTATTAAGTAATGAATAAGTAATGAAATTTGTTTGAGACCCGGAATCTAATAATGCACGGCACTGATGTTTTTTGTTTTGAAATCCGATTGCATAAACAAGTGCTGTTGATAGAAGTACTTCTGCCTTTCGCTCAGATGAATGATTTGCTACTATTGTCGTTACTTCTTCAGTAGTAGTTGAATTATTTTTAATATCTTGAGACTCATCGACATGTAGAAGAGTATGATGTTTTTTCGAGCATTTCTTACATTTACTCGAATAACAAGCGGCATTACGATGTCCTGGTTTCAGGCAATTGGTGCATAACCTATGTTTATGTGCAAGCTCTAATCTTGCTTTTGGATCTGCTTTTATTAGGTAATCACATGATAAAGTGTAATGTTCTTCTTTGCATATTCCACATTTTATATTGGATGTTGTTGCGTATGTTAAAGTACGCTGGTTAATTGATAATTGTTTTATGTGTTGAATGTTTTTCCTTTCTTCGGGTATAATTAGTAATTTGCATCGTTTATTGAAGAAGGAAGATAAATCTTTTATAGTAGGATGTTCGATGTCAATTGAAAATGATTTCCATTGAGCTTTTAATTGAATGTTTAATTTTGTTGTAATTAAGTAAATTATTAAGCTATCCCAGTATTCAGTTTTTTCCCCTAATCCATTAAGAGCATGTAAGTGTATATGAATAATATCTGTTAATTGTCTTAATGAATTATGAGTTTCTTTTATTATTGGTTGAATCTCAAATAATAACCTGATGTGTGTTTCAATTAATTGCTTTTGATCTTCGTATCGTTACCTTTTAAACATGCTTGTAGAAAATGAAACTTTTGTATAACAGTATATGCTTTGTTATTATGTATCAGCGAATTGAAAGTATCTTTAAATTGAAGCCAATGTTGATTTTCACCATTAAATTCTGGTAGAGGCATGTCTGGCAATTTTACTTCATTCATAGCAAGTATTTGTCTAGGTGCTGCTGAATTTTGTGATGTACTTGACAATAACTCCAAACGATCCTCTGCTTCTGCTTTTACACTAAAATATAACTCTTCAAATTCACATAATTCGTTATCTTGATTGTCATTGGTTTGAGATTCGATTTGTATGTTTAATTCTGAAAACTGATCGTATAACGGTTCAATAGTTGTCAATCGGCATTTTATGTCATTGAAGTTTGCATTAATTTTATTTGTTAAAAATGTTTGAAACCTCGTCAACTTTCCTTTTATTTGTCCACGTTTTTGTAGTAGTGTTTTTTCTTGCGTATTCATGGTTTTTCTTCTGATGTTAACAGCTGCTGCTCACCTACTCTTAAACTACTCTTCAGTTATAACTATTTTCTTCAGATGAAATTTTATAATAATATGTTGAGTGGAAATACTTCTTTTACATCCGGCTCGAAGGACCATATGTTGGGGGCTATTGCTAACTTCCCAAATTTCGATGATTTTTAGGTTTTAAATCTTTATTGCTTTTCAGTTACAAACATTGTATTTTTATTCTAATGACATATCTATAAACAACTCTCTTTTTTATTAAACAATGCTTAGGCCGTCTTGATATTATACTAAACAATTAGATTGGGTAATAGTGGGTAGGCACTATCTCCTAATATGTAATTACCATTACCACATATATTTTCTAAATTATGACTAAGTGAGGAATTGCTAAACACACGTGCATCATGCGTTGAACCAGGAAAACCTATAAATATGTCGATCAATTTAAATTCTTCATTACAAATACCTTGCAACACTATAGAATAAAAACTTTTTCGATTATAATAATCAATTGCTCTTTCACTTGGAGTATCAATTTTAATGTGACATCCATCAACAGAACCAATTACATTGCGAAGGTTTGCTTTGCGATTGTAGTGGTTCATAGTTTTTTGTTTCTGGTTTGCGTTTGGTAAGCAAATTACATCTTTTGCCATTTCACTTAAAAACAATGACACCCTAGTAATGACATCATGAAGAGAGCTTAAACACAAATCAAATCTATCTGCAACATCACGAAACGAAGCAGTCTGGTGGCCAGCAAATCACAGAAACACTAAAATGTGTTTTTTTGGTGTTATACTGCTTCTTGAGTTGCTTCTTGAATTGTTTTTTTTAATTAGCTGTTGATACTGTTTGCTTTCTATAAATCGATTTGTCAAATTGGATACTCGACTTCGGTCAATGCGAAAATGTGTAATAAACTCCCTGTCAGAATATTGATCAATTATCTGTTGAAAATTTTGTTTATTAATAAAATACGTATAACTTACAAGCTCATAATTTTTTATAGTGGTTCGTACATTCTTAGCTAAACATCTTTCGATTAAAGCACTTCCCATAATCACGTCTTCATCGCTACTTGACGAACTATTCTCAAAAAGAATACTGTCGATATCACCATCCTTAAAATTTGCAATAACATTTACAATATTTCTAGTTTCCATGTTAATTAAAAATTTCTGCAATTGAGAAGTGTATTTTTAGGTTATGTATTCCTACACTACTTCTTATTACACCAGGTTACACCAGCAAAAATACGGTGTGAGTTAGTGTACACCGGTGTACACTACACCGAACAAACGAACACGATTGGTGTACTTACACCGTGACAAACGAACGGCCATATTCTACACTAACTTTTCGGTGTAGCCTAGTGTAACTTAGTGTAGGACAAACGAACAAACCTAATGTGTCAGAAATAGTTTCTTTGCGCATACAGAGGTACCATCTATGAGATGTTTCAAGTAATTATAAGACCTCACGAGCTGTCTCCTACTCTGAGACACACTAACAATTAACTATAGCTCTGTACTGACAACACGTATATCTGTATACTCTGTGTACGAATTTAAGTTAAATAAAGCTGCTACTACACAACTACTTGAATATATAATCAAGTACATATATTATATTTCTATTAGAATAGCCATCCTTCCTATCTTCCACAACTTAAAATAGTCCTTCAGGTTAATGACTCAGCACGCTCAGGACGTGTTTTATTATCTCGAAAGGGATTAGAAAAAGTATCGGCTTTGTGTAGTGCAACGAATCGTGCTTAAAGAGTTTTTTTTTTAAAAAAAGGCTTGGTGTCTTTTATATTTAGAAGAAAATCTAATAGATTGGTAAATTTTAATATTAATATCTATTTTGAGAAGTGCAATTTGAATGCAAAACTATAGAAAAAAATTTTTAGAAGAAATCTGTGGGGGAATAGAGGAACTAGGTTGGCAGTAGAGTTAGTTAGAGAGTAAAGGTTAGGCGAGCACATGTAATATATACTTATAATAGACTTCGAGTTGAGAATCTAATAAATAATTAGACAGTGGAACAACACATGGTGTCAGAGTTGGGGTAAAAGAAAAAAAGAGGAAAGAAATGAATAAGAATAAAGGAGAAGGGACCGTAGCTGAGTTGGAGGCAAAATTAGCACAGCTAGAAGCCATACTGGCTCAATTGCAAGGAGGTCCGAGCACAATGGTAAAAGCTGAATTGGTGATACCAGCTCCGGAAAAATTCAACTTCGATAAGGCAGACTGGGAAAATTGGATAGAACATTATGAACGCTACCGAATAGCCACAGGGTTATATCAGGTCAGCGAAAATGTACAAATAACCAATTTACTTCTGCATATGGGTCCTCAAGTTTCAAATCTTTTAATAACACTACAAACAAGTGAATCTGAGTTCAAGAAATATAGCGATATAAAGAAACTTTTTAATGCATACTTTGTTAAAAAGAAGAATATCATCTACGAGAGAGCTAAATTCAATGCAAGAGTACAGCTCGAAGGTGAAAGTTCAAAAGATTATATATCAAATATTATCACATTGTCTAAATCATGTAATTACGGTAACCTTACAGAAGAACTAATAAGAGACAGACTCGTAGTAGGCATTAGAGACTTTAAATTAAGCGAAGTGCTACAAATAGACGAGAATCTCACATTAGAGAAAGCCATGAATAAAATAACACAAGCCGAAGAAGTCAAAGAGCAGAACAAAGAACTCCGAGAAACTTCAAGCAGCAATGTGGATAGAATAAAGAAGAAAAGTTATAAGAAGACGGATTATAAAAGGAAAATTAAGCCACTAACAAACGAATGTAAAAGGTGCGGTGCAAAACCTAGTCACGCGATTAAGTACTGTCCGGCAATAAAAGAAAAGTACAATAAGTGTAAAATAAAGGGACATTACGCTATAAAATGCAGAACAAAATTTGCCAAAGAGATAGAAAAAGACGAAAGCAGTAGCGAAAGCACAAATTCCAGCGAGATTCCCGAAATTTGCAATATTAGTCAGATATGCAAACCATGGATAACAGCGATTAACATTCGAGGCAAAGAAATAAAATTTAAAATCGATTCTGGTGCAGACGAAACAGTAATAACATTGGAAACCTAGAAAAAACTAAACGAGTTCAAAATAAAAAGAACCAAAACAAAATTATTGGGACCAGGATGCGGTAGAAACCGGGAATTAAAAGTGGCCGGGAAAGTAAAAATACCCATCACATGGCGTGGGCAAACAAAAGAAATAAAAATGTATGTGGTTAATACGAGGGAAAACCTATTAGGAAGACCAGCTTTAGAAAAATTAGAAATATTAAAATGGGAAGAAGATAGCAACAAGACTATTAGTAGCATCCAAGAAGATTCATCCAAGCAAACGTGCCTAATGAAGAAAGAAGAGATTATAAAAAAATATCCAGTATTATTTAAAGAGTTAGGTAAAATAGGAAACTTCGAATATAACATCAAATTAAAGGAAAATCCAGAACCGTTAGCAGTTGCAACACCCAGAAGAGTACCGATACCACTCTTAGAAGCAGTAAGGAAAGAAATTAGAAGAATTGTCGACAAAGGCGTAATACAACCGGTTGAAGAAGCTACATCATGGTGTTCACCAATGGTAGTAGTACATAAACCAAACGGAGGGGTAAGAATTTGCACAGATTATACGCAACTAAATAAATTTGTTATTAGAGAGCGATACCAATTGCCAACGGTTGAGGAGACGATGTCAAAGTTACAAGAAGTCAAGGTGTTTTCAAAACTAGACTGTTCCTCCGGATTCTGGCAAATTCAATTATCTAAAGAAAGCAAATTACTTACCACCTTTATTACACCGTTTGGAAGATATGTGTACAATCGCTTGCCCTTTGGAATTTCGAGTGCACCTGAAGTATTCCAAAGAGTATTAAGAAAAATTTTCGATGATGATGGACTCGAAAATATAGTAGTACACGCTGATGATATTTTAATAACAGGTAAATCTGTAGAAGACCATAATACAAATCTAGAAAAAGTATTAAAAACGTTGGTGAAGAATAATATATCAATAAATTTGGAAAAATGCAAAATCGGGGAAAACAAAATTAAATACCTAGGTTTAATAGTTGGGAAATAGGGAATTAGTCCAGATGATGATAATGTAAACGCTATTACAAAATATCAAACGCCAACTAATAAAACCGAAGTTAGGAGATTTTTAGGAATGTTCACTTATGTAACAAAATTTGTACATAATGCTTCTCACAAAACAGAAATTATAATACAACTTTTGCATGAAAAAAAACCAATTTTTATGGACAGCTAATCACGAACTAGCGTTTCAACAATTAAAGCAAGATATTACAAAAGCTCCTTTGTTAGCTCCATTTAATCCAAATTTACAAAGTAGAATAAGCGCTGATGCTTCAGCATACGGTATAGGAGGGTTATTAGAAAAATTACAAAGCAATCAAACATGGCGTCCAATCTGTTATTGCTCAAAAACATTAAGTGAAGCAGAAAGACGTTATGCACAAATTGAAAAGGAGGCACTGGCAATCGTATGGGTGGTCGAAAGATTACAGCAATATCTTATTGGCAGTAAATTTATCATTAGAACAGATCATAAACCTCTGTTAAGAATCTTATATGATAAACCTATTAACGAATTAACAATGAGACTACAACGATTTAGAATGAGATTGGTGAAATTTGATTATTCAATCGAACATGTGCCCGGTAAAGACTTTAGTACACCAGATGCATTATCAAGAGCACCGTTACCAGATGGAAATATGGACGAAGACATAATCTCTGTTAAAGAAGAAAAGTTTTACATTAATACAATCATAAAAGTAGCTAAATACATACAAAAATTTGAAGAGGAAGAAATTTTAAAAGCAAAAGAGAAAGACAAGACTATTATAACGATAAAAGAATATATAGAACATGGTTGGCCCGAAGAAAAAAACAACTGTAAAGATGGAACAATTCAATTTTATAAATACAAAGAAGATTTGGCAGTTCAAGAGAATATATTAACATATCAAGATAGAATTGTTATTCCAACACATTGGAGACAAAAATGCATAAAATATTTACATGCAGGGCGTTTCGGAATAGTTAGAAGCAAGCGAAGGGCAAAACGTACAGTTTGGTGGCCCAATATAAATAATCAATTAAAAGATGCCATCAGCAATTGTGAGACCTGCTTAAAGGATAATAAACCAGTAACCGAGCCAATGTTATCATTAGAATTATCAGCATTACCTTGGAAGACTGTTGGGGTAGATTTATTAGATTATAAAAACGTAAATTATTTAGTAGCCCAAGATTACTACAGCAAATACCCAGAAATTGTAAAACCTAAAAACTTAAAAAGTAGTACAATTATTAACAACTTAAAAGAAATGTTTGCACGATGGGGAATACCTAGAATTGTACGAACAGATAACGGAAGACAATTTAGTAGTTGGGAATGTGGCGACTCTAATATTTAAAAATCCGACCTTCACGGGATATAATAGAAGCCATATAGCGGTGCGGAATATCTTGGAAGATTTCGCACATTACCTTCAGACTTTATATTCGTTGCGCTTGTTACGGTTATTACTTCTATATTTATTGCTCAGATTTACTTTGTTATTATTTTTAGTTTTACTTTTCTGGATACTTGTAAATATACTCTTTATCTTTCGATAATTGTTTTATTGTGAAACTGTGTGGACCTCTACAGGAATTTAAGAAATTTGCAAACGATTACAACTTTAAATGGATCAGCAGTAGTCCTAAATATCCACAATCTAACGGTCTGGCGGAAAGTGCAGTGAAACTAATAAAGAAGATTTTAAAAAGAAACGAAGATCCTCACTTAGGGTTACTAGCTTACAGAAACACACCTTTAGAATGCGGAGCGTCTCCAGCCCAACTAATAATGGGGAGAAACTTAAGAGAAACCATACCAGTAAATAATAAATATCTAGAACCTAAAACACCCAACCATAGAGAAATACTTAAAAACATGGAGAGGGAAAAGGAAAATCAGAAAAAATGGTACAATCGAGCGCATAAGGCGAAAGTACGTGAAAACCTAAAAGAAGGGGCGAGGGTATGGATCACGAATAAAGGAAAAGAAGGGATAATAGCAAAACAATGTGAAGAGCCAAGAGCATACCTGGTACAAACCGAGGACGGTCAAGTAAGAAGAAACAGCAAACACCTACAGCTATTGCCAAAGGAAACCGAACGCCACATCAAGAAATCAGAAACCCAGAAACAAGAAGAACAGCCATCAACATTGTTACGGTCCAATTCCGCTTGTTGCCGAGATTGGACTTAAAGCTATTATGCGCAAGTCAAGGCACAGCGAGGAAGTTGAGCCAGTTTTTTAAAAGGCAATTGTAAAATAAAGAACATTAAAAATACAGTCCACAAAAGCAATTACATTTTTTGGTCACATCGAGCCAGATCGCAGTGAGTTATCCATTTTTCTATTTTTCCATTTCTATTCCATTTTCAATTCCATTCAATTTGTTAACACGATGTCAGACTTAACGCGATTGAAGTATCAACGTGGTCAGTTAAAGGCAAAAGTCACTAGATTAAAAACTTTTTATGAATCCATTGAATTACAAAATGTTGTAGATACAGATGTCCTTTTGTCAGAATTAGAATTAAGATTAGACGGAATCGTTTCCGTCATCAATGACTTTGAAAAGATACAGCTAGAGATTGAAATTCTGTGCGATTCTGCGCCAGAAGATAGAGAACGCGAGGAATTTGAAAATCTTTACTATAAATTAATCGCCAATGTAAAGAAAACTATATCTCAATTGTCAACTACAGGCCTCAAAATACGTAAATTCGAATTTGATAGTGAATCGCATATTAAATTACCCACTATTAAGCTGCCAACATTCGATGGGCACTATGATCGGTGGTTAGAGTTTAGAGATGCCTTTAATGCATTAATTCATGAAAATAGATCTATCTTAAATGTACAGAAATTCTATTATTTGCGGTCTTCATTAGAAGGGGATGCCTGCAAAATTATTGAGTCAATTCAAGTATCTGACAATAATTACAATATCGCTTGGCAACTATTAAGGGAAAGATTTGAAAATAAACGTCTCATTGTCCACAATCATGTTAAAGCGTTATTCGATTTACCTATCGTACAAAAAGAATCACATATCGCGTTGAGAAATTTGTTTGATAATGTTACAAAACATTTGCGGTCATTAGAAGCTCTTGGGGAACCCACGAACCAATGGGACACTTTAATTATTCATTTAATCACTACTAAAATGGACAATATCACTCGACGAGAATGGGAATCATTTAAATTACGAAGCGAGCTACCTCAAATGATTGATATTAATATATTTTTAAAGGAAAAATGTGAGTTACTAGAAAAACTTCAATGCAATCAACAAGACAATAAGTTGAACAATAATAGCAATTACAATAAAACTAAATCTAGGGGTCAATTTAATGCGTATATTAATACAAGTAACAGTAAAATTGTTTGTTATTATTGTAAAAAGGAACACACAATTTACAACTGCAATGCATTTTTAAAGCATTCGCCAATGATTAGAGTGTCAGAAATAAGAAAATTGGGTTTATGTATTAATTGTCTACGACCAGGGCATACGGGGTTTCAGTGCAGGTTATCAAAATGTCGAGTATGTGGGAGAAAACATAACTCTCTACTCCATATTGAATCGAGACAAACTAGCGATAATGCCGAGGCAAACACCAGTCAAGCTACCACCGAAAATAAGCAAAGTTCCATCGCCGAAAGTCAGCCCTTGGTTGCCGGCCTCGCAGGCCACGCGGTCGAACAAACGGATATCTTAGCTTCACATGTTTTACTATCCACGGCTATCGTACACTTGCAAGATTTGAGTGGTAATTTTCATAAATGTCGCGCATTATTAGATAGTGGATCCCAAAGTAATTTTATCACCGAGAGTTTTTGTAAAAAATTAAATATTCAATTAAACCCAGCTAATTATTCTATTACAGGTGTAGGACAAATTCAGTCAACTGTTAATTATACCAGTGATATTCAACTATTTTTAAGTACAATATCTTGTTTAGTTCTACCACGTATAACAGAAAATTTGCCTACAATTTCGTTCAATAAAACCGATTTAAAAATACCGGGGGATATTCAATTAGCAGACCCAACATTTAGTCACGGAGGTAGTGTAGATATTTTGCTTGGTGCTAGTATTTTCTGGGATTTGTTGTGTGTCGGTCAATTTAAGTTAGATAACACTCAATTAACATGACAAAAAACAAGATTAGGATGGATCGTTTCAGGCACCTTCAATATTTTTAACTATACCCAATCTAAAACTAATTTAGTTAATCATTTATCTAGAGAATTAAACAATAGTGTTATTGACTATAATCTCACTAAATTCTGGGAGGTAGAGGAGATACCATTTAAATCTAATTTGTCAGAAGAAGATCAACATGTCGAGATGCAATTTTTGAATAATTTAAGACGTGATAGTGATGGAAAATTTATTGTTTCAATGCCGTTTAAATATAATGCTACTGAATTATTAGGCCAATCGCGAGATTTAACTATGCAACGCTTTTTAGCACATGAGAAAAGGTTAACAAAAAATTTGTATTTATACGAGGAGTATCGAAAATTCATGTCAGAATATGAACAATTAGGGCATATGTATGAAATTCAAGAAACAGGTTTAGTTAACGACAACAACAATTATTATTTGCCACATCACTCTGTTGTCAAGGAATCAACAACTACAAGAGTTCGTGTCGTATTTGATGGGTCAATGAAAACCGAAAGCGGTGTATCCTTAAATGACATACAGTACAGTGGATTTACTGTACAAGACGATTTATTTTCAATTATTTTACGATTTAGGAAACACAATTATGTTATGACAGCAGATATTTCTAAGATGTATCGTATGATTTTGTTAGATCCCGATCAGCGAAAATTTCAACGTATTTTTTGGCGAAATGACTCCACACAAGAAGTAAAATGTTTCGAATTATCAACAGTTACTTATGGCATGACCTCCGCGCCTTATTAGCTACGCGATGTTTGTATCAATTAGCTTTAGAAAATGATAACAATTATCCTTTAGCAAGTAATACAATTAAAAACGATTTCTACGTTGATGATTTGTTAACTGGCAGCAATTCTATATCTGAACTATTAAGGATACAAAAGGATTTAACTAAAATTCTAGCGGCAGCTGGATTCGAGTTGCGCAAATGGCTTTCGAATTGTCCAGACTATCCCATGCTTTTCAATGTCAATGATAAATTAACTTCAAGTATTTTAAAATTAGGTAATAATGAAAGCAATAAAACTTTAGGAATTTTATGGAACGCTAGTCAAGACAATATACAATATGCAATTTCAATTACTAATAAAAAAATAACGACAAAAAGAACAATCCTATCAACAATATCACAAATATTCGATGTTTTGGGCCTACTTGGGCCTATTGTAATTGTAGCAAAAATACTACTACAAAAACTATGGCAAGCTAAAATTGGTTGGGATGAAGCTATCCCACAAAATTTACAATCGATCTGGAATCAATTTTCTGCTGATTTAGGTTCTATAAATAATATGTTAATGTTTCTATACCAAGACATGTGATGCTATCAGATTATGTAACTATCGAACTACACGGCTTTGCGGATTCTAGTGTTCGTGCATACGGCTGTTGTATTTATATTAAATGTTTCAATTCGGCAGGGCAGTATTCCTGCAAGTTACTTTGTGCCAAATCGAGAGTGACACCTATTAAACAATTAACATTACCACGACTAGAACTATGTAGTGCAGTTTTACTCGTTCAATTGGTAGATAAGGTCTTAAAATCAATAAAAATCAATTTCAATAACTATTATCTTTATTCTGATTCAACGATAACTCTTTCGTGGATCAAAACAAGCCCTACAAGGTGGAAAACCTTCGTAGCAAATAGGGTGAGTGAAATTCAGAGATTAACTAATGTTAATAATTGGTACCATGTTAAATCAGAAGATAACCCGGCAGATTTAATATCTCGCGGTGTGAACGCTTCACAATTATTGAATTCACAATTCTGGTGGACAGGACCGGATTTTATAAATTCTGATAATGAATTAAAATTTCATAATTTTCAAAATAATGATTATAATTTAAGCGATATACCAGAAGAAAGGGCTAAGATTTCTGGAGTAGCAATCTCAGTTAATAATTTCGAGTTATTCAATACATTTTCCAGTTTTCGTAAATTACAAAGAGTATGTGCATATTGTTTGCGCTTTATTAACAATCTAATGAAAAACAATTTCAATAAAATTAAGGGTCCTTTAACTATTCAGGAATTAAAGGAGTCGCAATATAAGTTAATTCAAATTGCTCAAAAAGAGGCATTCCCTCGAGATTACGAACTATTAGTAAAAAACATTCCTCTAAGTAAAAGGAGTAACTTATTACAATTATGTCCTATTTTGGATGAAAATAAATTAATACGTGTGAGTGGAAGGATTCAAAGGTCAAATAGTCTTTACGATAAAAAACATCCTTTAATTTTACCCGCCAAACATCAAATTACCATTTTAATCTTAAAGCAAGAACATATTAGACTTTTACATTGTGGTACTACTATGTTACTTTTTTCAATTAGAGAGAGATATTGGCCGATTTCAGGTCGTAATCTATGTAAAAGGGTCATACGTGAATGTGTCACTTGTTTTAGATGCAAACCAAGTTCAGATGAATACCTTATGGGTAATTTGCCCGAATACAGAGTTAATAAATATTTTTCCTTTGAAAATACAGGGACGGATTTTGCAGGTCCTCTTCTAGTTAAGGATAGAAATACTAGAGGTTTTAAATTGGTTAAAGCATACATTTGTTTATTCGTTTGCATGGCTACAAAGGCCATTCATATTGAGATCGTGTCTGACTTAACCACTGATTGTTTTCTAGCTTGTTTTAAAAGATTTATAAGCCGAAGAGGCAAACTTAATAATGTTTATTCGGACAATGGCAAGACTTATGTGGGGGCTAGTAGAAAATTGAGTGAATTAGCGAGTTTTTTCAATTCTAAGTCAACTGAATTAAAGGAATCTTTATCAAATGACAATATAAATTGGCATTTTATTCCGGCACGAGCTCCTAATTTTGGCGGAATTTGGGAAGCAGGAGTCAAATGTATCAAATATCACTTAAGGCGAGTGTTAGAAAATTCTCACTTGACTTTTGAAGGTTTGTCAACAGTGTTAGTTCAAATTGAATCAATCCTTAACTCTAGACCATTGTGTCCATTTTCGACAGATCCTGATCATTTGAATCCTTTAACCCCAGCTCACTTTTTGGTGGGTAGAAGTCTAACAGCGATACCAGAGCACAATTTGGTAGAAATTCCAGAGAATCGACTTAAATTCTATCAGCGGCTTCAGCAGTTAGTTCAACACTTTTGGAAGAGGTGGCATAAAGAATATTTATCCGAAATGCAGACCAGAGTTCGATGGAAGTCTAATCCAAGAAACTATATCAACGTGGGGCTATAGTATTGGTGAAAGAAGATAACACACCACCCCTCAAATGGCACATGGGTATTATAACTCAAATTCATCCCGGACAAGACGGTGTGATAAGAGTGGTTAGTGTAAAAGTGAAGGGCATTGAGTTCAAGCGTGCCATTAGTAAATTATGTATTTTTCCGTTTGAAAGGAACAACTGAAGCGATGAATGACAATTTGCAATTAAACATTTCTTTTATTATTATGTCTATGTAATATTCTATTAACTATGTATTTACCATTTGTATATGCATATTTTTGAAAGTGTATGTACACATATCAAGGTGGCCGGTATGTTAAGGTCCAATTCCGCTTGTTGCCGAGATTGGACTTAAAGCTATTATGCGCAAGTCAAGGCACAGCGAGGAAGTTGAGCCAGTTTTTAAAAGTCAATTGTAAAATAAAGAACATTAAAAATATAGTCCACAAAAGCAATTACAAACATCACGGAGTGACCGTGAAGGGACTCAGAAAAGAAGTACGAAAAAACCCAGTTATCTAAAAGACTACATTTACTAAGTTAACTTTAGAAAGGGGGATGTGGGGGAATAGAGGAACTAGGTTGGCAGTAGAGTTAGTTAGAGAGTAAAGGTTAGGCGAGCACATGTAATATATACTTATAATAGACTTAGAGTTGAGAATATAATAAATAATTAGACAGTGGGACAACACAAAATCAAACTTAAAAGAAATTAAATTCTAGACGATATTAAATGTAGAAAATGAAATTTAGAACTGCACGTTTTTTCTTCCTCCTGTAAATTTACCTAAAGTGGACTTGACCGGTTATAGCACTGGTCCCTTCAATTGTATTTTTATTTTCATTATAGGATGTCAAAGCAAAGAACAACGGACCACGGAGCGGCGAAAGTAAGAGGAAGGTAGCGTCATCATACGGTATGAAAGAAAGGAAATTAAGATATCGTTTAAAAAGAACAGCAGCTACAACAAAACTGGGAAGATATGATACAACTTTCTCGCCAATTACAGAAGAAAAATTTTATGAGTATTTACTACAACTGGATAATATGTTTCAAGGAATGACTGCAAAAGATTTAAGAACTGTAGCTTACGCGTTTGCAGAAAAAAACAAAATTCCCCGCCGTTTCAACAATGAAATGACGATGGCAGGTAAACATTGGCTCCGTGGTTTCCTCAACAGACATCCAGATCTTTCATTGCGACATCCTACCTCTACAAGCATTGCTAGAGCAATGTGTTTTAACAAGCCCCAGTGCGACAGATTCTACAAAAATCTTGCAGAGTTAATAGACAAGCATAAGTTTCCTCGTACATTAATTTACAACATGGACGAAATAGGTACAGTAGCGCCCAAAAGTGAGTGCCGAAACCGTTTTTCATGCATAACTTTTTGCAATCTCGGCCAATTTACTTCAAATTTTAGTATATTGTACAGTTTGATGTTAGAAAATATTATTAAAAGTTAACTGTTGCGCAGTTACGGTATTTTAGGTTATGTTCCATTTTTACTGCAACAGTCATTTTTTACATATTGCGCGCCGTCACATTATTGTTTTTTTCTTGAATGTTTGGGCTATTTTTCTGTTATTTTTTTTGTGTTCAAAAACAATTGACCCAGTTTTAACAATGCCAAGGGTTGAAACTTCTCCAGCCATTCGGAAAGCAATTATAGATATGAAAAACTCTGTATTGAAGGCAGCTGCCTTTTCACGGATTCTAAAGATGCCAGCTCGTACTGTCTCAAGGATTATTCAAAGGTTTGATCAGAGAAATTCTGTTGAGAACGACAAAAGGACTGGTAGACCACGTTTTACTTCTTCCCGGCTTGATACACGCATTGTGCGTCGCTCCAAAGCGGATCCGACTCTCTCAGCTGTGGATTTGGCAGCAGAATTCAATCAAAGTGAAGGTCTAAATATTAGTCGAATTACAGTTTCCAGAAGATTGAGTGATGCTGGTTTGAATGGCAGACGTCCAGCTAAAAAACCTTTCATCAAACTCAAGAATCGAAAGGCTCGCGTGGATTTTGCAAAGCGGCACTTGCATTGGACAGCAGCCGAGTGGAGTCAAGTACTTTTCACAGATGAATATAAGTTCAATCTATTTGGAAGTGACGGAATACTACAATACATAAGACGTCCTCCTGGAGAAAGATACAATTCCAAATACATAAAACCGACAGTAAAACATGGAGGTGGATCAGTTATGGTTTATGGCGCCTTCTCTCGTAATGGCATTGGCCCCATCATTAAAATTAACGGAATAATGACTGGACAAAAGTTACAAAGATATGCTGACTAATGTCTTACCATGGGCCCATACAAATATGCTTCCTAGATGGATTCTACAACACCTCAACCCGATAGAACACTTGTGGGAAGAGCTGGAAAGACGTTATCGAAACAAAAATATTAAGAATAAAGATGAAAAATTTGCCGAATTGGACAAGGAATGGAATGCAATGTCTGATTCAGTCATCGAAAATCTTATTGATCCAATGCCATCTCGCTGTCAGGCAATTATAAAATCTTGTGGTTTCCCAACTAAGTATTAAGCATTTTTATGATTATAAAACTGTTTTAGTTTATTGTTATAAAATTATTTTTCATTAAATCGTTCTTAGTTTTCTGTTCTGAAAAATGCGTTTTTTACACAAATAAGTCTGAAGTCATTTAACTACCGTAAGTTTTTGTTTATCACGTTTTAAACATAATAATTCTTTTTCTCATACAAAACTGTCCAACATACTAAAAAATGAAGTAAAATGGCCCAGATTTTAAAAAGTTCTTTCCGAAAAATCATTTAGGCACTTACTTTTGGACGCTACTGTATGTCTACTGTGCCCAACAAACCTCCAAGAGTCATTTCTATGAAAGGTAAGCGCGCCGTTAATAAAATATCTAGTGCTGAACGGGGCACTAACGTTACAGTCATTACTGCAATGGAGCCCAACTGGCCATTTCATTCCACCGGCAATTCATATTCGGTCGAAAAAGAATGAAAGCAGAATTGCTTGATGGTACTCCACCAGCGTCCATTGGTATGGTATCTGACTCCAGTTTTATTAAAGGTGACCTATTTTTGGAGTGGTTGGTACATTTTAAAGATCATACGAGGCCAACGAAAGAAAATCCAATTTTTCTGGTGCTTGATAATCATGTCTCGCATTGCACAATTAAAGCTGTAGATTTTTATTGGCAGAACAACATAGTAGCGCTAACCTTGCCACCTCACAGAAGCCATAAATGCAGCCCTTGAACAAAGGTTTTCATAGTGCATTAAAAATATATTTTTCGAGCGAATGTGAGAAGTGGATGAGAATCCATCCTGGAAGAGCTATAACAACATTTTAAATAACTTCTTAAAAATTGCAAATCTATCTTGACCAACTCCAAAATTGGCTTAAGCACTGGAAAATTGATATAAACGTTGATAAGTGATGTCAAGTCACATTCACAACATCCTCCGCTTACCTTAAATAACACTCCCATTCCAATTAAAAAAGAAGTTAAATACCTCGGACTTCATCTCGACGAAAAACTAACTTGGAAACCACACATTAAGGCAAAAAAATGTCAATTAGATTTAAAGTAAGGAAAATGTCTTGGTTACTGGATCGAAGATCCCAGGTCTCACTAGAAAGCAAACTTATCATTTACAAGACAACACTTAAGCCTATATGGACATATGGTGTGGAATTATGGGGCTGCAGCAAACCATCTAATACAAAAAATTTACAAACCTTGTAATCCAAAACCCTCAGAATGTTACTAAATGCACCTTGGTATGTTTCCAACAACACCATACAGAGTGGCTAAAAAGTATTGTCGTATTTCAAAACATTATAACTTCTTTCAAAATCAAAATAATAACACATTTATTGAAGTAAACAACGTAAGACAAATATAAAAACAAAATTTATAACAATTGTTCGAAATTGGCTACCTTAACTTTGACACAGGCCTTCAAACGTGGGATCACCGAATTGATGATTGACCGCAGGTAAGTGACATCAAGATCTTCCCATGCAGCATGCAAATCCTTCTTGAGGTCATCCAAATTTGTGATTTTCTTGATCCCCAGACTTTCCTCCAAATGACCTTCTTCTTGTCGTGCCATCTCTTTTTAATTAGAGGTTAGCGGTTACAAAAACGAATGTTTCTCTTTTCGCTGCTGTTCTGAATATTTGTTGAGCGTTCATACCTGTCTACTGCCTTATGTTCTTTAGCCAGAAACTTTTTCTTCTACCCCTCCCGTGTTTACCGTCAATTTTACCCTGTTTAATAAGTTGAGGTACCTTATGTTTTTCGTTTCTTAGTAAGTGTCCCAAGTAGGCGCGGTTTTTCTTATTTTTATGATAGTTATAATTTCTCGATTGCAATTCATTCGTTGTAGTACCTCTTGGTTTGCAATCCTGACTGTCCATGGAATTCTAAGTACACGTCTCATCAACCATATTTCAAAGGCTTGCAATTTGTTAATCTCTTGTTTATTCAGTGTCCATGCCTCTGTACCATATAATAATATTGACCAATGGTCAATATTATTATATGGTATTGTAACGGATTTACCAATCCAAATCCAATTTCCAACGAGAGCAAAAGCGGTTCGTACTCGGGTTGTGAATAATAACACACAGTTGGCCACTAAATTTACAATTACGATTTATTAACACAAATAATAAACAAATTCTCCTTCACCAATAACTTAAGCACTAGCACATAACAATTATTTATTTACTAACTAACTAACTTACGGTTCTAATACACTAACTAATTTATTTACACTCGTATATTTATTTAAACGACTGTCACTGGTATATTTATTTACATTTATTTATACGGATAGCGATAGCGCTTACCTCGTAGATTCACCGGGCGTACGGACTTAGAGCGTTGGCACTTCACAATAACAAACTCGGTCGTAACTAAAGTGAGGAAGTGTTTCGGAGTTTATATATGTGTTGCTTAATCTATTCGGAAGCTTCGAGAAGTATCTGGGCCTTGGCGATACAGTTATTTCAAGGTAATGTAGATAGAAAACTCTAGTTAGCTGTGTGTTAAAAGATTATTGGGATATCTACGCTTACTCAATATCTCACGGTCGCGCGCGTGAGACAGAAGTATCTCGCGGGTGATTAAGCAAATCTATCGAGGCCGCTTCATTCATTTATCGCGTTTGCTACAGTATTATATGCTTTCAAAATGTCTTCTGCATATGAATGCCCCATGAACACCGAATTGTAGTAATTCGTACATACTTCGTTTTTAGTTGAGTCCCAAAAACGTACATTAATGTCCATTTGTCCACTTTGAGAAACTTTATTTAATGATTCGTCAAATCCAACAGCAAAGTAATCGCATTTTCGTACGGTTTGTAACAATTCTGATTTAAAAAAAGGTGCTATTTCACATGTTATAACGTATGAAATTTTTATCCGTTGTAATTGCATCGATGAAGCAATGTTCGAATCCGGAAACATAATCTTAAATAAAGAGACACTGGAAGCACCCGCACGAAATGACTGATGAGTAAGAACTTGTTGTAAGCACCAGAAAATTTCAGCTTTAATTGTTTCATTTTTCAACACAAAGTTTTCTAGAGTCGATGTTTTACTGATTTGTGTAGCTCTTTCGCTATTGTCACATTTTTTAGGGTTGTTAGAGAAAATATTATTGTTATTGATGTTATCGTTATCATTGTTATTGATCTTCTGAGAAATTGGTTGTTGAGACTGTAATAAATTTTCCGCGGAGTTCTGACTTTCTGTAATGTTTGGTTATATATGTGGTTATATATGGTCCATATATAACCCTTCACCATTCTCCATCTGATTTGTAAATTTAGATTTTTATTAGTCAGGAGCGCTATGATTTTTATAAATCCTTGCCTAGCTATTTCTACTCGACTCTTTATTTCTAAATATATTTGAGCTTAATTCTGAACGGGAGAAAATTTTATTCCCAAGGTGTCGATTCGGATGAAACTTCAAAATTTACCTAATCGCATTATTGCACCAAAAATTAATTTCTGGCAGAACTCGCTAAGCGTCGCTATATGCAATTGAATTTCACATTGACTCAGATTGTCATTTGCAATTGTTCTCTATTTACATCAGTTTTGACAAACAAAGACGATCGATTAGTGAATTTTTTAGGACGCTACGTTTAAAAGTTCGAATCTTCTAACATTTTTCACAGAAATGGTTAAAATAAACGCCCCTGCAGTTGTGAAATTACTTGTAGCTCAAATTGGTTCGGAAACTTTGATGGCACCAACACCAGCCGACGAATATGTAGCAAACCAATTGGCACGTCCGATACGCAATGCAAATGAGAACGCCAATTTGACATTCGAGTATTTTGAGAGTTTGGATTTCGGTGACAGCGATATTCTCGAACCTGAATATGGATATCTAGCACACACAGTAGACAATTCAAACACTAGTGGTAATGAAGATGATATGGATTACGAACCATCATTACAGAAGAAAAAGTTTCTTCAAGTTCCGTTTGCTAGAAAAGTAGCCATATTGGATTTTTGGCGCGCAGTTACAACCAAGAAAAAGCGTGATTGGAATTACATGAAGCAAAGGTTTTCCAAACTGAAAGTATATGCTAGTGAGAGTATGTTGTATCAATGGGAAATCACGTGCAAAGCTGGAGGTGCAAATTACGAAAAAATGAAGGTGATTACTGACCACGTTATCAAAGAATTCTGAGACGCTCGAAATGATTCATTAACGGTTCACGATATCGGTATCAGACGCTGGGCAATAGAGAAAAATGACGAAGTCAAGTATAGTCGTTTTGTGGCAAGCTCAAGCTGGTGTAATGCTTTCAAACGGTCTATGAACATAGTTTTACGCAAAATCACCAACTTTGTTACTACAACGTATACCGCAACTGAAGATGAGTTCACGGACGAGCTCGCGAATTTCCTTGTGGCGGCAAACTCGCTCTTTCGAGATTTCTGCGACGATCAAATTTTCAATAGCGATCAATGCAGAATTGAAAAAGAAATTCACACGCATCGAACTCTCGTATATCAAGGCCAAAAACGCGTTTCCAGTGCTATTCAATGACAATCAGCTAGCCCGCAGTCATTAACTGCAGAGCCCATTATTCGAAAGGATGGAAATGAGGTTCGTAAATTATTAATTGTTTTGCAAGAGCCGGGTGGTAAATTTGGGCCAGTAGTCCAACAATCAATAATCCGTCCTCGCAATCTTGTAATCAAAGCTACAACCTCAGGTAAAGTCACTAGGCCAATAATGAAAGAATTCTACGATGAACTTTTGAAACCAGAACTTGGAGTAAGAAATGTATTTCTTCATGATTCATTTGGAATGTTCGGAGACATGGAGTTACGAGCGGAACTCGATGACGACCAAGTACTTGAATTTCTCAAAATACCGGCTGGTGCAACGATGTATGTGCAACCATTAGACAAGTTTTTTTTTCGTCAATATCAACAATTTATCAAGCGTGTATCGGATTATGTTCTGATTAGGCAGTTGGAAATTCCACTTTTTCAACGCAACAACATTTTAAAGCTACAATCGAACAGTTTCCATCAGTTTTGCGCACCGAGATTTGAAGCTATGGTTCGATATGCATGGAGTTCGTCAGGCTATGCAGGTGGTTCTAATGAAGAATTCGAAACGCCTTCGCACTATTGTTCTAAAGTCGGAAGTCAAAAGTGTTTCTCGTGTGACAATTTGGCATACCTCAAGTGCGCTTGGCCTAATTGTTGTGTATACATGTGTTTTTATCATTGGTTCGTGATAGATCACCTTTGCGGAGAAATTTAGTTAAAATCATATATCAATTTTTTCATTGTCTTAAATTGCTCAGCCATGAAATGTTTTTGTACTAAACTATTTAGTGACCAATGGACAATATAAATTCCAAATTTTATTTAAATCGTCACTTCAGGGATGAAAATTTCCCCTGTTGAGTATAACCAGTAACCTAATTATTTAAACTTTGTTACTTCTAAGATATTGGCATCAAATGTAAAATTGGCTTCCCTTGAATTTCTGCTTACTTGCATGACTTTGGTTTTTTTGGTATTAATGACCCCATACCGAAAAATCCAGTGGGATATTTATCTGGTTGGAAAAAGAACCACCCATTCAACTTGAGGGGGGTAAGACCGGTATGGTAAAGGGAATATATAAGGGTGACTTGCGGTGCCATGAAAGAGAACAATCGCAACCCTATACCAGGTGTGAAACCTTAAAACGGCTGTTTTTTTATTTAGCAAAACACAATAATTAACGCAGAAAAGTGAAAAATATTTTATTCGAAGTAATTGCCCTCGCTGGCTATACATTTTTCCCATCTTCGAGGAAGATTGTGGATTCCACTCCAAAAGAATTCATCCCCTTTGGATAAGAACCACCCATCGAGCCATTTTTTAACATCTTCATAAGAATTGAAGTGCTGTTCAGCAAGTGCGTGTCCCATCGACGCAAACAAATGGTAATCTGAAGGGGCCAGATCAGGAGAGTAGGGCGGGTGGGGTAGCAACTCCCAGCCAAGTGCATCCAATGTAACCCGGACCAATCTTGCTGTGTGTGATGGTGCGTTGTCGTGCTGGAAAATGATACCCTCATGCCGATCCGCGTGTTCGGGTCTTTTTTGCACAATTCACGATCCAATTCGATGATTTGTTGTTGGTAGCGTTGAGTATTGATCGTTTCACCAGGTTTCAACAGTTCGTAGTAAACCACCTCCTTCTGGTCCCACCAAACACACAGCATTGTCTTTTTCCCGAATCGATTTGGCCTAGCAGACGATGTTGAGGGTTTTCCGGGGTCCACCCACGAATTTTTGCGCTTAGGGTTTTCAAAAAAGATCCATTTTTCATCGCCAGTGACGATTCGATGCAAAAATGATTTTCTGTTGTGCCGATCAAGCAAGATTTCGCACGCGGTCTGGCGTCGTTCCATCTGTCGATCGTTCAATTGATGTGGCATCCACTTCCCGATCTTTTGGATCTTTCCCATAGCAAAAAGGGGTTTCGAAATTGCTTGGTGGCTAACATTCAACTTTGCGGCAAGTTGTTTCTGCGATTGGGTATCGTCTTCGTCCAATAAACCTTGCAATTCGGTGTCCTCAAAAACTTTTGGTCGATTTTCGCGCTTCTTGTCGGTGACGTTAAAAATTCCGTCTCTGAATTGCCGAAACCACGCTCTGCACCGAGTTTCACTAAGAGCACTGTCGCCATAGACCTCCACAAGAATTCTATGCGCTTCGGCGGCGGATTTCTTCCAATTGAAGAGGAATAGCAGTGCTCCCCGCAAATGCTCTTTATCTGGCACAAAATTCGACATGTTTATCGTGATCAAAGGACACGTTATTGTTCGAAATTGCTGACTTTGTCTTTTGTTTACTAATGACAAAGATTCAAGCACTGAGAAAAAATGGCAGGCAAGGTTGGCTAATGCCTAATGCGCGCGTACTGCCATCTATTAGAAAACGGCCGTTTTAAGGTTGCACACTAAACATTTTTCTTTCATTTTATTTTATCCCTCTTGAATATAAGTTTCCAAAGTTAATTTTTCTAGTTAATTTTTCTAGTTAAGTTTATGGATAGGTTGTAGTGTAGAGTTAGTGTATGTGAACAATAAAGGTGTTGTCAGAATTCAAATTTTACAAAATCAAATAGTTCATACACATTTTTTCCTATGAATTTATTATAAAAATAATTAGCTTTCGACGAGAAGAGTATGCATCGCTCTAACTTTTTCCGTTAACTCTCATCTCTCTCACTTCATACTAAAATCTTATCACTTCCAAAATTAATTATTTATTTTTTATACATTGTAAAAGAAGTTGCAGTCCTATGATATTGATGTCTATTAATGCTTTGTTAATTTACACATTTAATACACTTGTTTAATTTAAATAAGGTTTTTAAATTTGTAATAAATTATACATATTTTTTAGGTATTTTAAGACACAACGGTGTCTCCAATGTGAAGGGCTTATATTTGTTTGGTGTTTAATTTTAAGTTAATTAATCCTTTGGAGTTTATTAACAATTATTTATCTTTTTGTTATTTTTTAATCATTTCACATCTTTGTATTTTAAAAACTTACCTTTTATTCTTCCCTTTTCACTTCCCATTTGTTTCTATAGTTGTTCCGTAAGACACTTAGTTTTTAATTATTATTAAACAACATCAGTTATTGCTATAGCTTTTTGACCACACTTAAAGCACTTTTCTCTTATTCAATTCTATTTAATATAGTTTTTAATTGTTTATAATTATAAAAGAGGTTGCAGTTTTTTCATTATTTTTAATTTTTCAAATTGTAGGGGAATTGTGCTTAGATGACATACTCAGGTAAGATGATATAGTGCCCATATCCGTTGAAATATACGCGCCACAAATGCCTAAACTACGATGACACATCGACTAACAGACTCTGTCAGCAGTCAAAAATTTGGGACCACTCGCTTGTGTTGTTTGGATGTTGTGTGGATTGTTTTGATTCGTCACTGAAAAATATTATTTTGTTGCTAGTGTTTGTGTCAATAAATATATATCAGGTAAGATTTTGGTTGTGTTTGACTACTTTGATGTGAACTATGGTTAATATGGATTATAAGCGATGGTGTCACACTCTATGTGTAACGTGGCAACAAGAATTAAAGTGTTTACATGTGAATTGTGCAAAGAAAATTAAGTATGTCAACTTAGACTGATGTGTGTCATCTTAGCCACATAGATATGATTGATGTTTTCTTAATTTATTTCTATTATTAAATGTTTTATTGCGTCAAGATTCGTTTTGTGCTTTGTAAATAAACGCTTTAAATGTGGAACCTAAGATTTATTTATTACCACCTTTGAATTTTCAAGTATTTGCCTCAAAACACAAAGTATGTCATCTTAAGCACATTTCCCCTATATATTTTGATTTGTTATCGTAGGCGTAGTTAATAACAAGTAAGGAGTTGTATAGGGGGAGAATTGGGGAAATAAATATAATTTATACGTGTACGTTTTATTTTTTTTTAATTTAAGATTTATCTATATAAAAAAAAATCAATAGGAAACTTTGTCAAAATTTATAAATATCAAAGAACATATAGCTAATGTTTGTCAGAAATTTGATAAGATAGAAACTGTACACAAAAGGTTAGGTCATTTAAATTTTAAAAGTATGTATTTTGAAATTAAAAAATATGGTTGATGGTCTACATTTAGATAAACCGAATGGAAAAGTGTGTGTGGAATATGTATCGAAAGTAAAATAACGAAATTTCCTTTTTTAAGAAATTTATGTAGAAAAACAAAAAGACCACTAGAACATAGTGATGTTTTAGAAACCAGTAACTCCGTCAACTCATGATGGTAAAAAATATTTTTTGTCATTCATATACACACTTCACTGTCATTTACCTATTAAAAAATAAGAGTGATACTTTTCAATGTATTAAGTTGTTTAATGCTACTATGTCTGCCCATTATGAATTTGTAACAAATTATACATCTTTTTTAGGTATTTTAAGACACAACGGTGTCTCCAATGTGAAGGGCTTATATTTGTTTGGTGTTTAATTTTAAGTTAATTAATCCTTTGGAGTTTATTAACAATTATTTATCTTTTTGTTATTTTTTAATCATTTCACATCTTTGTATTTTAAAAACTTACCTTTTATTCTTCCCTTTTCACTTCCCATTTGTTTCTATAGTTGTTCCGTAAGACACTTAGTTTTTAATTATTATTAAACAACATCAGTTATTGCTATAGCTTTTTGACCACACTTAAAGCACTTTTCTCTTATTCAATTCTATTTAATATAGTTTTTAATTGTTTATAATTATAAAAGAGGTTGCAGTTTTTTCATTATTTTTAATTTTTCAAATTGTAGGGGAATTGTGCTTAGATGACATACTCAGGTAAGATGATATAGTGCCCATACCCGTTGAAATATACGCACCACAAATGCCTAAACTACGATCACACATCGACTAACAGACTCTGTCAGCAGTCAAAAATTTGGGACCACTCGCTTGTGTTGTTTGGATGTTGTGTGGATTGTTTTGATTCGTCACTGAAAAATATTATTTTGTTTCTAGTGTTTGTGTCAATAAATATACAGGGTGGGTGAAAAGTTCGGAGACTTTTTTTAGAAGTTGTTCAACACAACTTTGAAAATATATTTTCATCTCATAAACCGCATTTGGGATAAAGGAGAAGGTCGTTCTACCTGGATCGGTGTGTGAAGGAAGGCGACGAGAAACCCTTTAGTGTATAATATCTCGTGAAAGTGAACGCTTAACCGTTGTGGAATTACACAAGTCGAAAATGAATACCGCAGACATTGTTCGGACAACCGGATATAAAAAATCAACGGTCTATAAGATTATTAAACGTTTCAAGGAAACAGGTGGTACTAAGGACCGTGCCCGGAGCGGTCGTCCATCAACTGCTACAACTCCGGAGAACATAAATAAGGTGCGATGCAGAATTCGCCGAAATCCGGAACTCTCGATGCGCAAGATGGCGACGGAGCTCGGGATCAGCACAGAGCGGGTTCGGAATATTGTAAAAAAGAAGTTGGGACTTCGGTCTTACAAAATTACCCGTTGTCACTTCTTTAACGACACAATGAAGGCGAAACGGCTTGAAAAATCTCGACAAATGCTCCGGCTGGTCGCTGGTGATCGCCTGACCAAAGTTCTCTTCACCGACGAGAAAATCTTTACTGTCCAGACACCCTGCAATCGCCAGAATCATCGCCAATTACTCAAGAAGGGCCAACAGAAAACGAGGACAGCAAAAACAATTGGTCGCAGTCATTTCCTAGCATCGGTAATGGTCTGGGCCGATATCTGCGCTACTGGGAAGACGCCGCTAGTCTTTATTGACCGAAACGTCAAAATTAACGCTGCTAGCTATCAGCAGCGCGTTCTTCGCGACGTTCTCAAACCATGGGTAATGAAGCACTTCGGTAAAAATGTATTTGTGCTACAGCAGGACTGGGCACCAGCGCATTCGGCCAAGTCAACAATTGCCGTCTGCGAAGAACTGTTTCCGAGCTTTTGGGATAAAAACATTTGGCCACCTAATTCACCGGATTTGAACCCGATGGATTTTTCAGTGTGGTCAATCTTGGAGCAAAAACTCTCGCGAACACGTTACACCTCTTTAGAAGCTCTTAAATTGGCTTTGACGCGCGCCTGGAACGAGATTACGGTGGAAGAATGTGCGACCGTAATTGGCAATTTTAGAAAACGACTACGCAAATGTATTAATGTAAAAGGCGATAATTTTGAGCATTTGTTGTAAATGTTTTTGTATTGTTTAATTGTTTTATATCTAATGAAGGTTGTTATGTATTAATTTTCGTAAATTCCTTGTTTACTGCGGTAGTTTTTTGTCGTCAGAATATCTGAAAAAAGTCTCCGAACTTTTCACCCACCCTGTATATCAGGTAAGATTTTGGTTGTGTTTGACTACTTTGATGTGAATTATGGTTAATATGTATTATAAGCGATGGTGTCACACTCTATGTGTAGCGTGGCACCAACAATTAAAGTGTTTACATATGAACTGTGCAAAGGAAATTAAGTATGTCAACTTAGACTGATGTGTGTCATCTTAGCCACATAGATATGATTGATGTTTTCTTATTTTATTTCTATTATTAAATGTTTTATTGCGTCAAGATTCCTTTTTGTGCTTTGTAAATAAACGCTTTAAATGTGGAACCTAAGATTTATTTATTGCCACCTTTGAATTTTCAAGTATTTGCCTCAAAACACTAAGTATGTCATCTTAAGCACATTTCCCCTATATATTTTGATTTGTTATCGTAGGCGTAGTTAATAACAAGTAAGGAGTTGTATAGGGGGAGAATTGGGGAAATAAATATAATTTATACGTGTACGTTTTATTTTTTTTTAATTTAAGATTTATCTATATAAAAAAAAATCAATAGGAAACTTTGTCAAAATTTATAAATATCAAAGAACATATAGCTAATGTTTGTCAGAAATTTGATAAGATAGAAACTGTACACAAAAGGTTAGGTCATTTAAATTTTAAAAGTATGTATTTTGAAATTAAAAAATATGGTTGATGGTCTACATTTAGATAAACCGAATGGAAAAGTGTGTGTGGAATATGTATCGAAAGTAAAATAACGAAATTTCCTTTTTTAAGAAATTTATGTAGAAAAACAAAAAGACCACTAGAACATAGTGATGTTTTAGAAACCAGTAACTCCGTCAACTCATGATGGTAAAAAATATTTTTTGTCATTCATAGACACACTTCACTGTCATTTACCTATTAAAAAATAAGAGTGATACTTTTCAATGTATTAAGTTGTTTAATGCTACTATGTCTGCCCATTATGAATTTGTAACAAATTATACATCTTTTTTAGGTATTTTAAGACACAACGGTGTCTCCAATGTGAAGGGCTTATATTTGTTTGGTGTTTAATTTTAAGTTAATTAATCCTTTGGAGTTTATTAACAATTATTTATCTTTTTTGTTATTTTTTAATCATTTCACATCTTTGTATTTTAAAAACTTACCTTTTATTCTTCCCTTTTCACTTCCCATTTGTTTCTATAGTTGTTCCGTAAGACACTTAGTTTTTAATTATTATTAAACAACATCAGTTATTGCTATAGCTTTTTGACCACACTTAAAGCACTTTTCTCTTATTCAATTCTATTTAATATAGTTTTTAATTGTTTATAATTATAAAAGAGGTTGCAGTTTTTTCATTATTTTTAATTTTTCAAATTGTAGGGGAATTGTGCTTATAAGGCAAGTGTGTGAAGTCGAGTCAATTGTTGGACTCGAGACTTGGTTGACAAGTTGTTGACAGAATCAGCAACTGATTGCCAGCTGATTGCGAGGCTAACATCCACTAGAGTGCGCTGTGGCGTGACTAATTGTGCATTGCGCGCGTCAGCTGTTTGTTACGCAGCCGTTACAAAGCTGCTTGCTGCGCGACGCAAACGCGAATCGGTAAGTGGACATTGCGGACAACTACGCTTAAAAAACTAATTTCTATCTAATCTACTATTAACTAGTGACAGATATACGATCAATCATTGATACATTGTAAGAACAATGGACAAGCAGCGAGAAAATCAAGTTTGAACTCGTATCGAAACGCTGGCGACTGAACATTCTCTTTGTAAACAGTGACCACATTACTTGCACATTACAAAATGGCATCAATACGACCATCAGTGATCGCGAAGCTACTTAAGGACAAGCTCGAGATTTCAGAAGATGATCCAAGTAATGAAGAGGTGGATTTGGCAGAACACATCGCAGATTTGATCACCAGTTGCGTGGAGAACAACAATGTGGAAGTGAACAATGACTACACACTCGACTTCCATTCTGACGATATTTTGGATGAAGTTTCCGACGAGCTGCTTGATACTTTAGAAGGCAATGTTAATGAAGAAGAAAGTTCTCAATCGTCTCATGGATCCCCTGAAAAGCGGAAGAAGATTGTTGTTACGCTCGAAAAGAAATCAGAAATCATTGCCCATTGGCGTGATATCAAGTGCAGAGACTCGACACATCGCTCTTGGAGTTCGATGAAAAATAGATACAAGATTCTAAATAACTTTGAGAAAGATTCTATACTTTATCAATGGGAAGCAGCACTGAAGAAAGGCGGAACCAAAAGTGAGAAACTACGAATTATCTGGAATCACATGATCAGCGAATTTCGGTATGCACGTTCGCGTGCATTTGTAATTCACGATCACGACTTACGAAGATGGGCACTTGAGAAAAATAGAACTTGTGTTCAATTGGCTAATTTTGTGGCAAGCAAATCGTGGATTAACTGTTTCAAGATTGTAAACAAGATTGGAAGCAGGAAGATAACTCGATTTGTCACAACTAAAAGTCTCCAAGATATTGATGCAAAAACAGATGAACTTGCGCATTTCCTCCTTTCTGCCAATGAGAAATTCACTCAATATCACGACGCAAACATTTTCAACACAGACCAAACAGGATTCCAGAAAGAAATCCACACAACGCGAACATTGTCACACAAAGGTGAGAAGCACACTGAAGGCCAAATTCAGTCATCGGCGGCAAGAACTCACACATATACGGCGGAACCAATTATCTCGAAGAAAGGAAAAGTAGTCCGTAAGCTTTTCATTGTTTTGCAAGAACCAACTGGTACACTTGGACCACGTGTTGTTGAAAAACTGGACGTGCCTGACAATCTCATCGTCACGTGTTCAAAATCAGGAAAAGTTTCTAAAGAAATCCTCAAACAATTCTACAAAGATAATTTGAAACCGGAACTTGGGGCTCGAAATTTGCTGCTTGTCGACTCTTACGCATTGTTTCAAAATCGTGAGATCTTGCCAGAGTTGGACGATTCTGACCAGTTGGAATTTTTGACAATTCCAAAAGGTGCCACAATGTTTTCACAGCCACTAGATATGTTTTATTTCCGTCAATACAAGCATTTCATCAAGCGAATAGAAGACAGAATGCTCATCGAACATCCAGATGTCCAACTTTTTCAACGACAAACAATACTACAAATTCAATCACTTGCTCATCACCAGTTCTGTGCCGAACGTTACGAGAAAATGGTTCGCTACTCATGGACAAAATCAGGCTACATAGGAAACCAGCGAGAAAAATTCGAAACTCCGTCAGAGTATTGTTTCAAGGTTGATGGTGAAGAATGCGACCATTGCTATGAGTTTGCCTTTCTCAAATGCAGTTGGGAAAATTGTGGCCAAACGTTGTGCTTCGGTCATTTCTTCACGGAAGCACACAGATGTGAGCAGAATTAATTGTTCATTTAATAGCCATTATCTTGCGAACCTATGAATTTTAGCCTTTTCTTTTCTGATATGTAATTGATGCGAAAATGATTAACATGTGTGCCAAATATCGATCAACTATCAAGACTCGACTTCAAAATCTTACCTTATTAGATGACATACTCAGGTAAGATGATATAGTGCCCATATCCGTTGAAATATACGCGCCACAAATGCCTAAACTACGATGACACATCGACTAACAGACTCTGTCAGCAGTCAAAAATTTGGGACCACTCGCTTGTGTTGTTTGGATGTTGTGTGGATTGTTTTGATTCGTCACTGAAAAATATTATTTTGTTGCTAGTGTTTGTGTCAATAAATATATATCAGGTAAGATTTTGGTTGTGTTTGACTACTTTGATGTGAACTATGGTTAATATGGATTATAAGCGATGGTGTCACACTCTATGTGTAACGTGGCAACAAGAATTAAAGTGTTTACATGTGAATTGTGCAAAGAAAATTAAGTATGTCAACTTAGACTGATGTGTGTCATCTTAGCCACATAGATATGATTGATGTTTTCTTAATTTATTTCTATTATTAAATGTTTTATTGCGTCAAGATTCGTTTTTGTGCTTTGTAAATAAACGCTTTAAATGTGGAACCTAAGATTTATTTATTACCACCTTTGAATTTTCAAGTATTTGCCTCAAAACACAAAGTATGTCATCTTAAGCACATTTCCCCTATATATTTTGATTTGTTATCGTAGGCGTAGTTAATAACAAGTAAGGAGTTGTATAGGGGGAGAATTGGGGAAATAAATATAATTTATACGTGTACGTTTTATTTTTTTTTAATTTAAGATTTATCTATATAAAAAAAAATCAATAGGAAACTTTGTCAAAATTTATAAATATCAAAGAACATATAGCTAATGTTTGTCAGAAATTTGATAAGATAGAAACTGTACACAAAAGGTTAGGTCATTTAAATTTTAAAAGTATGTATTTTGAAATTAAAAAATATGGTTGATGGTCTACATTTAGATAAACCGAATGGAAAAGTGTGTGTGGAATATGTATCGAAAGTAAAATAACGAAATTTCCTTTTTTAAGAAATTTATGTAGAAAAACAAAAAGACCACTAGAACATAGTGATGTTTTAGAAACCAGTAACTCCGTCAACTCATGATGGTAAAAAATATTTTTTGTCATTCATAGACACACTTCACTGTCATTTACCTATTAAAAAATAAGAGTGATACTTTTCAATGTATTAAGTTGTTTAATGCTACTATGTCTGCTCATTTTGAAAGAAACTGATCAACCTTATGTTGTGATAACGGTGGAGAATATTCTTCTTCAGAATTTAAGGCTTTTTGCAGAACCAAGGGTATTCAAATTCTCAATACTATTCCTTATACCCCTGAGCTTAATGTACTAGCAGAAAGGATGAACAGAACCCTAGTGGGAAAGGGAACAGCAATAATCTTGGAGTCGAGATTAGACAAGAATATGTGGTGAGAAGCAATACTCTGTGCTGCTTACATAATAAAGGGAAGTCCGACTACATCGTTAGAGCGTATCCTAGTGTGATATCTCGGTGCATTTCGGTGTATGGATAATTTGTGTTGCGAAAGTGTTCCCGTAAGTCATTACCGACGATCGAATTGCTGGAACAGCTGTTCACATAAACGGCTCCTAAGCTTGCAACTTGAACGAAGACGATCGGACAGTCGTGCAGTTCATCGTTGTGGTCGGTAACATTCATCGTCATAAGGCTGACAGCGCTAGTTGACGTTGATCCACGATTTTTCTTGGGACAATTTGAGTAAATATGTCCAGGTTCTTGGCAACTAATACACACAATTGTGGCCCGCCGAGGAACAATTGAAGGGCCCAGTGCAATAACTGGTCAAGTCCACTTTTTAGGCAAATTGAGTTATAAATGGAATCAAGCACTTCATGACTGCCTCTATCATCATGTACAATAACCGGGTTCTAAAGTTAAATATAAGTCATCATTTCAGGTGTTTTGATGATTCGCAGCATAATCAAGCTGCGCAATAACCAGTCAAGTCCCGGACTTAACCGGTTATTGCACAGAACGATAAGACTGTGCTGTAGTGATTATCACTTCTTACATTGTGTGCCATTGTCAACTTTTAAACTGCGAATCATTGAGTAAACCCCTTAAAATGTTGAGTGACGACGAAAATACATCTCTAGATCCTTTCGAAGGAACACACACTGACTCAGATAAAGATTATGTGCCTGAAAGTGAATATAGAAAATATAATATAACTTTTTCAACACGTGCTGAAAGTGAATCCAAAAATACGGAAGGTAGCCAACCGGTAGCGAACAAACGTTTGGCTTTTCTACCGCAGAAAGGAAAAAAAAATTAATCCGAAGAAACCTTTGGAAAAGGAACCAACAAAAAGCTTTGCGAACTGCAGGAAAAGCATATGTTGGTGTATTGGGAGCAGCTGTTGACAACAAGGTTTTAGGTACCCGATTCAGCAAATAATGGTATTCTGAATTTTTATAATCCATTTAACAGATCATATTTCTAGGCAAAGGGTGCAACTGCAAACTAAGGTGCTTTAGTAAAATTGACAACAAAGAAGTTTTCTCCACTAGAGATTTTAATTATATTGACAATTTTGTTTTTAACATTATCTGTTACAAAATGATATGACACGTCTATGTGTTTTGAATTTTTTGTTAAAGTTCCATTTTTCGCTAAACAAATTGTTCCTAAATTATCTTCATATACTGATATTGGTTTATCTATAATTATTTTAAATTCCTTTATAATCCCAATTAAATATAAAATTTCTTCAACTGCATCTGCTAACGCACAATATTCTGCATGTGTAGACGCTCTCGATACAATTTTCTGTTTTTGTGATTTCCAAAAAATAACATTTCCAAATATTCTAATAATTATACCAGTTGTAGATTTTCCATCAGTTACATCTGCAGCCCAATCTGCATCTACATAGCAATCCATGATTATTTCTTCATCCGCATTGTAGTGTAGTTTGTAATCGATTGTACTGTATAAATATTTAACAATTCGTAATGCATATTTATAATGTGTTTCATCATAGCAATTTTGAAATCGACTCAAGTAATTCACCGAATAAGATATATCAGGTCTTGTTCCACTACTTATATATATTAAGGCTCCTATTAAATTTCGGTATTTAATATTTGGATTAATAATTTCTGCTTTTTCTAACTTTAAGTTTTGTTCCATTGGTGTTTGATAATTTTTACTATCTTTTATATGACATTTTTTTGCTAATGATTCAATATATTTCTTTTGACACATGATTGTATTCTATCTCAATACCTAAATACGTATTAACTTGACCAACGTCTTTCATTTTAAATTTTTCGATTAATTTATCTTTAAATGTTTGAATCGATTTTATATCTTCTCCGCAAATCATCTACATAAAAAATTACATATACTTTCTTATTATTAATCATTTCATAATAAAGACAATTATCAAATTTAGAATTTTTAAAATTGATTGAATTTAAATACGTATCAAAACAATCAAATCACAAACGAGGACTCTCTCGTAGACCATATAATCCTTTCTTGAACTTACAAACTTTGTTAATTCCAATTTCATAGCCTTCAGGTGGATAAATATAAACTTCGGATTTTAGGTTTCCATTTAAGAAGCAGTTATTACATCCATTTGCTCAATTTGCCAACCTTTTACACATGCTGTCGATAGTAATACCTTTAAAGTTGTCATTCTAGCTACAGGGCAGTATATCTCTTCGTTTTCAGAAAATATTTGTTGAAAACCTTTAGCCACAACGCGGGCTTTATATTGACCGTTAGACTTGAGTTTCATCATCATCATCATCATGTTGCAGCTATCTAATCCATTGCTGGATATACGCCTCCTCAAGCTCCTTCCAGGTTATACGGTCCGCGGCAATGCGGGACCATAGTTTTCCGGCTATTTTTTCCAAATCATCTTTCCATCTAATCCTGGGCCTGCCGCGACTTCTTCCTCCTTGGCGCGGTCTCCATTCAGTGACCTTCCCAGTCCACCTGCCATCTGTTGTTCTTATTAAGTGACCCGCCCATTGCCACTTTAGAGTAGCGATGCGGCATACTACATCTTCTACGTTTGTTTTATTTCTTATAACTTCGTTTCTAATTCGATCCTGTAGTCGCACTCCTAACATGGCTCTTTCCATTTTTCTTTGGCAACGCTTGATTTTTTCCATATTTATCTTTTTTAGGGACCATGTTTCTGACGCGTAAGTTAATATTGGCAGCACGCATTGATTGTACACTCTTGTCTTTAGGTACTGCGGTAAGTTTGTATTAAATACTTGTTTTCTGAGTTTACCGAATGCCACCCACGCCAATTTTATTCGTCTGTCAATCTCTGCAGTTTGTGATTCTTCTACTAATGTTATTTTTTGACCTAAATATATGTAATTTTCCACTACTTCTATTTCCCCGCTTTCAGTCTGCATAGGTGTTGCATCATTTGTATTGGACATGATTTTTGTTTTGAGATATTAATTTTCAACCCTATTCTCTCAGTAGCTGTTTTAGATGTATTAGCATTGTTTCTAGGTCAAGCAGATTATCTGATAGTAACACAATGTCATCTGCAAATCTAAGGTTCGAGAGACGTTCGCCATTAATGTTTATACCCATATTATCCCAGTCTAGTGTTTTAAATATGTCTTCCAAACTATTTATAAATAGCTTGGGAGAGATCGTATCTCCTTGTCTGATGCCTCTGTTAATTGGGATAGGATTAGTGTCTTCTAATGTCTGTATAACAATTTTTGTGTTTTCGTATAGGTCTTGGATTAATAGTACGTATTTGTGGTCAATTCTACACCTTTTGATAGCGTTAATTATTGCCCAGCTTTCAACTGTGTCGAACGCCTTCTCGAAGTTCACGAATAGCATATAGAGTGGTAAATGATATTCGTGTGACTTGAGTTTGTAAATCCATTTTACTTCTACTATGTTTTTATCTTTGGGTTCATCAACTATTTGCCACGTTTTATTCTCTTCTATATTTTCTATCTCTTCATTCATTGCTTGTCTCCATTTCATTGAATCTTCACTACTCATTGCTTCTTCATAGTTTTCTGGTACATTTGCATCACAATAATTTGCATACACTACGTAATCGTTATATTTTTCTGGTATTCTTTTGGTTCTTTGTGGTCTTTCGTAAGTTTCCTTTTTCTGCTCTTCATTTTCCATATTTTCATTTTCAGCTGTTTTTTCATTTTCATTCTTTCTATTATTTTTATTGGTTTCACAATTTTCTGTTTCATTTTCCATTTCTTGATCAACATCATCCGTAATTCTCACGCACTTTTCACCATTTTCAATAAATCTTACATGTCTACTAACAATAACTTTGTTACCTGCTAATATTCTATAACCAGTATCAGTGTATCCCACTAGTATACCCTTAATGGCTTTTGGATTCAATTTCGATGTTCTGCATTCATCAGGTACTTTTACAAAAGCTGTGCTTCCAAATATTTTTAAATTGGTTACATCTGTTTTTCTTCCAAAAAATATTTCATGCGGTGTCTTTCTAACAATTGTGTTTGTTAACAATCTGTTTCCTATATAAGCTGCGGTTTTTATGCATTTGGGCCAATAACACTGATCAATTCTTGCTTCAGATAGTAAACACCTTGCTCTGTCCGTAATTGTTCTGTTGAATCTTTCTGCTACACCATTCAGTTCATGTGTGTATGGAGGGGCTGGATTTAAATATATTCCCTTTTGTCTACAAAATTGATAGAAATGTCTATTTAGATACTCCTTGCCGTTGTCACATCTAATTTCTTTTACCCTTTTTCCGGTCTGATTTTGTACTAAGTTTACATATCGTCAATAAAGCCTACAAAATATTTCTCTCCTTGATTGCCAGTTTTATTTGTAGGACCATGTACATCTGTATGTATTATTTCTAACAAATCTTTTGCTCGACGCCTATTATTTTCAAACGGTAATTTACACATTTTGTTTGCAAGACAAATTTCACATTGTATGTATTTATTTTCAATATTATTGGGTAAGCCATTTAATAAGTTATTTTCACATAATTTTTTTAAGTTAACAAAATTAGTATGTCCGAGAATTCTGTGCCACTTTTCTTTATTAGTCATTTGAGTAACGCTTGTGTAGGACTCTAAACCTTCTGTTTCCAAATCAGTTTTTCCTGTTAACACAAATAGTTTGTTTTGCCTTTTAGCAACCGCAATTAAATTTCCTTTTGGGCCATAAATGTAGGCTCCATCGTTATTAAAATTTATACAATTATTTTGATTAGTAATACTTGAAACACTTAACAGGTTTTGTTTCATACTTGGTACATAATATACATTCTTAATAGTAGTTTTTTTCCAATTTTCCTTAACGTTAAAGTACATAATAATACTACCTATCTTATTAGCTTTTAAAGAGAAACCATCACCTACCTTGATGTCCACAGGATATTTTAGTGTTTTGTATTCGCAATATAATCTATCATCATTCGTTATATGATCTGAGCAACCACTGTCTAATAACCAAGTCCCAATTTTATTACTAGCGTTATGTTCATAATCTAAGTTTGATCGTGAAGTCATCACTGCAACGTTGAACGTGTTGCTTTCTTCTTCAGTTCGTACTGTTGTATTTCCCACCTTTCTGGATCCTCTAAACATCCTTCTTCCTTGACCTCTTTGATATCTGGAATTATTGTTTCTTCTCCAATATGATCTTCCTCTCCAATTGTAAATTCTTCTATGTTCTTCTCTATTTTGATTTGGACAATTTCTTTGTATATGCCCCTTTTGACTACAACCATAACATGTTGGACCATCACTTTTATATTTACTCGCTGATTCGGAATTAAAGGATTGTGGTAACCGGTACTTACTTTCTTCTTGTATTCTAAGATAAGTTTAGACTTTATATACTCTATGGATTTTTCCTTCTCTGGTAATGCATCAACTATGTCTACTATATGTGAAAAACGCTTGGGCACACACAAAAGCAAATAATTCAGTTTGTCTTCATTGCTAACATTTTCACCTGCATTTTTTAGTTCATTAACACTTTTTTCAAACGTGTTGAAGAAATCAGTAGGATTATCATTTTCGTTCATCTTTAGATCAAGTAATTTTCTCTTGCACAACAATTTGTTTGCACTACATTTTGTTGCATATGTATCGTCAAATCTTTTTAACATCTTTCTAGCACTTTCTTGTGAGATTATTAATTCTAATTGTAAGTTGTTTACGCTATTTACTACGTAATTCTTCGCTCTAACCTCCATTTTATTCCATTCGTTTTGAGAGATATTCTCGGGTTTTACTTCATTTATAATCACAACATAGCAATTTTTCATTTCTAAAAATATTTTCATTCGAAATTTCCACTTATCGTAGTTGGTTCCGTCAAACACATGTACAAATGAATCTTCCTTGTTTTCCGCCATTTTATTTCATTCGCCTCGTGGTCGACTTTTATTTTTTAATTCTTCTTTCTTCCTATTTTATTTCTATTTTAACTAACTACAAACCACGGACCTCTGCTACCATGTTAATATAATTGATTAGGCCTCTTTGCTTTTAATTGAACTTAACTTTATTACTTCTTCTTATACATACATTTTTTTACACACTTAACTTAACTCTACTTTCTACCCTTCGCCACCTAACGCCATCTAATATGTAACTTATAGATTAATAAGAACAGAAATCATGCTTTCAACAGTTACAAATTTTTGAAAAAATGGATTCTAATGAAGAACGCGTTTCTACTACAAAACGGGGAATAAAAAAATTACTGGTATGCTACGAGGAAATTTTGCGTGAGAAGAAGAAAAACTTAACTCGTCAGGCAACATTGTTAGAATATATGAAGCCTTCGACATCAAAATAACTTCGGTTTAGATTCACTGCAAAACCAAGTGTGTAATTTTAAAACACATAAGTGTATTATTTGCTTGTAGTCACTTTTAAGACGTTTCCCGGTGTGTTATTATTTAACACAGAATATGTGTGTTATTTTGATGCACGTAGCTGCGTTATTTGAAAACACGTATCCGTGTACTTAGAACACACATAAATGCGTTATTTTAATATATATATATACATATATATGTATATTTAAATATAGTAAATATATTATTATTCAACTATTGGATAACAAATGATAAAATAACAAAATTATAAATTATAATAGCAAATAATTATTACATATCTAAATGATTTTAATTTAGTTATTTTTATTATTGTTAGTCCGTAAAAATGATACATTAATTATTTCTTAGTAAGAAGATATAAATAACTTTTCTTTATATCTAAAATTTTAAAAGAATTTTAAAATACAATAGAAACAAACACATAGGAATATATTAATCATAACATATCACTTAATTTTTTAATTTTCATTTATAATGAATTAAAATTAATTATCTATTCTACTTTACATACTTTATTGTTTGAACGGAAACTAAATGCTTACCGTGTGGTAAAATCTGTTACAAATAATGAAAAAAAAATTATTGATGTAAAAGATTTAATATTTCCTCATCCATTATATACTTTTAATGCTATGAACAATACATATATTCCTTTAATCAATCGCCAACGAACAGAGTTTGAAATTTTATAATACTTTAAAAAGCTCAAAATAAATAGATTTATTTTTATGAAAGCTTTTCATTTACTGTTTTTTTTCTATTTTATTGAGTGGTAATAATCTTGTTAATAAAATGATATGTATTAGATGGAATGCAAATAACTATAAATACATTAAATACAGCTAATACACGTAGAAACGTGTAATTTTAACAAAACGTGTAGTTTTAATACACTTTTGTGCATGAAGTAAAGTGTATTATAGATTTAACACATAAAAAACATGCATTATTTATTTACACTGATAAAACGTGTAAAATAATGCATTATGTGTGTTGAAACTACACGTTACGTTTTTGAAGAGTGTTATTTCAATGCGTATATTTTCATTTACACGTTTAGATGTATTAATGCAGTGAACTTACACGTTTTGGCACATTGAAATAATACACTTATTAACACACTTGGGTTTGCAGTGTTACTTTATTCATAACAATGTAAATTGTTTTATTATCTTACACTTTATTAAACATTTTTCTTCTAAATTATTGTTTTCTTTAAACTCTAGTCCCGATTAAACATACTTTATATGTATTTATATCCAAAGTTGAACCCCGACTTACGCGAATTCGACTTACACGGCAATCGCTCGGATCCACCTACCGCGTAAGTTCGGGGTATTACTGTATTAAGGATAATTTTAAGTGAATTTTTTTACGAATATTACCTTTCGAAGTTAAGATGGCGAAAGCTAGCAACAATGCAGATAATTTAAATGAAAGTGACAGTGGTTTAAGAATGAAACAATTCACCAAACCAGATACGAGATGAGCATGGATGAGTTAGGTTCTGCGGTCGTTCACACCATGCAAATTACAAATGGCGAAGCACGAGGTAATCAACATGGCGACACCGAAGGTATTAAGAATCCAGATGTTAGTCAATTATTAGCTACTTATGATGGGAAAAGCGATGTTGAGAACTGGTTCCAAAGAGTAAGACTTATTCAAGACACAAATGGAGTAAGTAACAAAGTGATGACGTTGGCTGTAATCGGCAAGTTAAGCGGTAAAGCTTTGGCATGGTTCCACTCCAAGCCCGAACATGTGCAACTTTCCTAGGAAGAACTACAAAACTCACTTAGAGAGATGTATGGGAAAAAGGGAAATCGTATCAAATTACGAAAGGCGTTCGAACAGAGGAAGTGGCGACGAAACGAAGAATTTTGCAATATTTCCACGAGAAAATTTTATTGGCAAATCAACTACGGTTAAGCGAAGAATAAATAATAGAATATGTGATAGAGGGTATCGACGACGTTGTTATTAGAAACCAGGCCAAGTTAAAAGAATTTATGTCTTTAAATAAGCTGCTGATAATGATGAATGAAATAGATTACACAGTTCGTGGGGAACCATCATACAAAACAAGTAGTTCAGCACAATTAAGCACAACAATGAAGCGTCTATTTATTTCATAAGAATGCCCTATGAAAGAGCAGGAAGGAATATATTCATTGTCAGTTATTACATGAAACTAGAATTTTAAATCCCAGCCCACGTGTACTAGCTGTTAGAAATTCAATGTTTCCATCACATTTTTTACATTTCACAAGAGCAGAAATGGCAGTGAATACCGTAATAAAATTAATTATTCGAAATTCAGTGGTGCAACTTTCGGGTACATCGTTTTCAGTATTTTGTTTCAGTTTTTTAGACGATGTACTCCGAACACTTTCATCACGTTCCGCCGTTTGTGGGTTAAATACATTTTTTCGTTTCTTTGAATACGACTTACGGATATTTTCAGATCTCCGAACTTCTCTCGAAACTTTTTTCGTATCACGTCCCATAATAAATAACTTCAAAAATAATTTATTTTAATAACGCACAACTATCGACTGCTCTCCGCAACTGCCACAGGCATACTAGTGACGTGGCGACAAACAAATAATTTGTAGGACTTATACTACCTAGAAATTGTAAATATATATAGGGGAAGGGGAAGGGTATTTATGATTTTAGGTACTACTACATACATCAAAGTTTTAGTTCATGGATGACAATAGAACCCTAGAAACCGGTTGCTTGCAGCTGCCGCTAGCTACCTGCTCCCGAGCGTTTTGGAATGCCCGAGCGCTCTTTGTTATTTGTCGAATAACTCGAAAAGTAATTATCGGATCAATTTCAAATTTTCAGAGAATATTTATAAGATATTACACTTAACGAAATTGCAAAAAAAAATTGATTTTTTGAAAAACCTGACTACCCCTAACCCCATAAGTGTATTGTAGCTGGGGGGGATTATTTTGAAGGGGACGAAATCGATTTGGAAGAATAAATAAAAAAAAATAATTTTAAACAAAATTCACCTTACTTTTTGAACACCGTGGTAAGCCTGCAAGCTGTTGATTTGTCAATAGCCCCAAAATCAGCCACTACTTGTAAAAAAGATCCGGTCGCATAAAATCTTAATGTTATAAATAACATTTCTTGTGCCGTAACGGAATTGTTTCTAAAAATACATAAATGTTACATTTCCTACTAGAAAAAACTCTAATTTGGAAAGCCTTTCCGTAAGGCAATAAGCTGGTGCTAAAAGAGCGGCTCCGTGCAGCTCTGGTTTCACCGAATGATAACGGCGGCGTAATCACTCAAGAACGAGGAAGCCCTGCAGTTGGTCAAGATGAAAATCTTGAAGATGATACCAATGTTTATAATAATAATAGCGATGAAGACGACGACGAGAATACTGACGAAGATCTCGCGCGACGGAGAGGAGCTATTCGTCGAAATGATAAACACCGACAACCATTGCTTACATTTAAAGATGTGGAAGAATCAATGGAAAAGTTTAGTGGTGACGATCATGTAAATGTCAAAATATGGTTAAACGAGTTGGAAGAGATGGCAGAGACCTGTAAATGGGTAGATATTCAAAAAGTAACATACGCTAAACATCTACTTCATGGCTCCGCAAAATTATTTGTGCAGTACGAAAAATGTGCCAAAACATGGTCGAAACTGAAAAAAACTTGAAAAGAAGAGTTTGAAGAAACATTTGACGGGTATCGAGTTCACAGTGAATTGGCGCAACGAAAAAAGACACATGAAGAAACGTTTCAATCGTACATTTATAAGATGCTGGACATCGCCAGTCAAGCAGAAGTAGACATTCGTCTGAGCTCAGACAAGGTCTGGCGTCTTACCTGGGAATAGTTTTTAGTTTTAAGTTTTTAGTCTTTGAGTTGTCGTCGAAAAGAACAGACATATGTTTTTAAAGTCTTAGTGAACACTCTAACCACTACAAAAAAGTTTTTCAACCTACTTTAGTATTACAACCGAACATTGCTTCATAAAGACTACGATTGATTCCAGAAGGGTAAGCTTTGTTCTTCATAAACTAAATGAATCTAAATCCTTCGAACCGTTTTGACATTTTATTTGTCTCCAAACATGTAAATAACATTTTTTCAATATATTGGTTCGCCCTCTCGACTGAACGTTGTGATTGGCTGTGCCGTGGCTTTCCGTGTACAATTTTAGGTTCATCCCACATTTTACACCGCTCTTCCATTACTTTGTTGACAAATTCTCGCCCATTGTCGCTGTGAAAATGCATGATGCGCCAAATATTGTAAACACATCCAACAAATGATATGTAACTTCCTCAGCAGGCTTAGATTTTAGTGCTCTGAGTTGTACAAATTTGAAATATTGATTTTTTTTGCATGGTTTACACAGATTTAAATAAATGACTATTAATTCTACGGTGACATTCTTATACTTCGCATTTGAGTTCTTTCATCATTCTGGTTTGCCCTCCATGTCCATTAGAAACATGAGTTTCGTGAATAATATCAAAAACTTTTTCAAAGAATTTGTTCATGGCTGCTAGTCCATGGTGAAGTAGAAATTGGAGCAGGAGATTTCCTCTTTCGTTTCTTTCTCCTATCCCATTACTTCCTATTGGTGTTTCTGTTTCTTGATCATTTGTATTCCAAGAACCGATATTCCATGTAGCTATTCCTGTTATTGCTTCTTTCATTGTCCGTTTTCTCGCTTTGTTTGTAATCGTATAATCCGTCCTATTCCGAGGCCAATAAATATTTCTGTGAGCATATTCAGTTCTGCAGGTAGGGTGCTAACCTTGCCCGCAGAGCCACCTCCTTTATCCGGGCTTGGGACTGGCAACGACAGCTACTGAGCTACTCCATCCACCCAGCAACTGTCGCAGGCAGAGTTAATGTCTCTAACTAAAAAATCAAAATTTTAAGCCATGGTGTTCTGTGACGGCCCAGACAACGTTTGCCATCTATTTTACCCTGGATTATAACATCCAAATGTAAATGGAGCAAAAAGTCTTTGGCGCCCAAACGGGCGGTCGTAGCGAGTTCAAGAGCTCGCGATTTCGCTTCGGAGACGTAGGACGACGTCTTCGGAAACCATCGGGGACGGAAACCGTCGTCGATTTTAACTTAAAAAATATTTGTTTCAGATAAAGGAATTTGTGAATTTCATAAAATAATTTTTTTCTTGCTGCACACGTCCCACGAAATTGACCTTAGAAAAGCTCTTGCTCAAAAAGATCTACTCTACTATTTAAACTACGATAAATTTTAATTGATTATTTATTATTAAAATTAAAAAAAAAACAAAATTAAACAGTAATATAGAAAATTAAACAAAATTGTACATTTAAACAACATATACTAATAAAAAACAAATTAATTTTTATAGATTTGAATTATTTTATAACTCCCTTTGAGAATCCACTAGAACAATAAAATTACATGTTAATTAATTTAAAAAATATATTATTTAATTAATTACTTACATTATGATTACTGCGGCCACCTCTGCCTCCGCCTCTGCCGCCTCCCCCCCGGCGCCCTCCACAACTCAGCATCTTTTTTGCCACTATTCAATAAGAATTATATATATTAATATTAATTTAAATTTAATAAACATTACACTTACTCTTTTTTTGTGACGACTCCTCTTTTCTGAAGTGCCGAAAAGAAAAATTTAATTAATTAAATTATTCGATCAAAATCGAAACAAAATAAACTATAAGTAGGTACTTACAGGTGGGTTTTCGGTGGTATTCCGGGCCCCCGTTTCCGGCCCCGTCCCCACTGCCGCTGCGACCCCCGCCGCCACAGTTGCTGGCCCCGCTGCAGCCCCCGCAAGCACGGTTGCTAGCCCCGCTGTGGCCTCCATCACATCAACCTCTGGCCCCGCTGCGCCCACCGCCGGTGTATCGTTTTTATTACCTTGATTGACTTCTTTATTATTCTTAAAGAATAATATACCAGGCTGTTCAATAAGTTTTGTCGTTCGATAAGAAAAGCACAATTTTATGGTTCAAAATACACTTTATTATTCAGTATAATCTCCCTGAAGATTAATACACTTGCTTCAACGATCCTCCAATCTGTGGATCCCATCCCTGAATTGAGAATCCGGAAGGTCTGCAAAATACGCTTCAACAGCCGTTATGACCTCTTCATTTGATGAAAAACGCTTGCCACGCATACATTTTTTGAGTTCTGGAAACAAATGGAGGTCGCTGGGGGCCAAATCTGGTGAATACGGTGGATGCTCCAACAATTCGAACTTTAATTCATGGATTTTAGCCATTGTCAAAATGCTCTTGTGACACGGTGCATTGTCCTGATGAAAAAGGATTTTTTTACACGAATTTTTTCCTTCAACTGGTCCAAAAGGTTGCAATAATATTCAGAATTAATTGTTTTACCAGTTTGCAAGTAATCCACAAACAAATTTCCTTTCGCATCCCAAAAAACAGATGCCATAACCTTCTTGGCCGATTTCCGGACACGAACTCGTTTCGAAGCCGAACAACCAGGTTCACACCACTCTTTAGCCTCTTGTTTTGATTCAGGATCATGGTGATAGACCCAAGTCTCATCCATAGTGATGAATCGACGCACAAAATCCACTTTATCCTTTTTAAAACGCTCCAAATGTTGCTGAGAAAGTCGCATTCGAATGTGTTTTTGTTCCATTGTTAGCGAATGCGGCACCCATTGTGCACACAGCTTTCTAAAACCCAAAATTTCACTTAAAATATGGCAAAAATGCAAAAACTGCCATTCAAAGAGTCTAGAAGAAGAGCAGAGAGACCACTTCAAATAATTCACACAGATACAATGGGACCAATCAAACCAACATCGCATCCAGGGCAAAAGAAATTCATCAACGTATACATTGATGATTACTCAAGGCTGGCTAGAGCGTACCCGATTAAGTCAAAAGACGAATCCGGAGAAACTTTAGAGAAATTCATAACATCAACTCGAAACTTACTAGGCAAAGACGAAAAAGTATGCTACATTAGATCGGACAATGGAACCGAATTTACGGGAGGAAAATTCCTGGAGGTTCTAAGAAGAGAAGGAATAGAGGCTGAATTTACTGCACCGTACACTCCAGAACATAATGGAGTATCGGAAAGATTTAACGCAACAATTCAGAGAAAAGTTAGAGCCTACATGTTTGATTCGGGATTACCTCAGAGTATGTGGGAATTAGCTGTAGATGCCGCTGTACATGCATATAATAGAACTCCACACAAAGCAATAAATTATCAAACACCGTTGACAAAATTTGCGCCAAATGCAAGCTGTCATTTTGACCAGATAAAGAGATTTGGATGTATTAGTTACATCAAAATTCCAAAGCCTATTCTTAAGTTTAGCGAACGAGCAATAAAAGCAGTTTTAGTGGGATACAAGTATTCGAGTTACCTATTATGGCATCCAAGCACAGGTAAATTCCTAGAGTCAAGACACGTTAAGTTTAATGAGAAACTCGTGTATAAGGATGTATATAAAAATAGCAAATCAGAGAAAGTTAGAGACCCGATAGCAAAAGAGGAGGCACAGATTGATTGGAATTGTACGGAGCAATTGAATGAAAAAGAGATTAATAAATCTAAACCAAGAAAAAGAGGAAGACCCCGCAAGGAGGTAAAACAGTCAGAGGCATTAGAGAAAAAGAGAACTAAAGAGGAGATAAGTAAACAATGTACAAGAAGTCAAAATAAAAGAATGATAGAAATAGAAGAAACTAGTTTTATGAAATATTTGAATTGTTCAGAGTACACAACAGGAAAAACTTTTAGAGGAGAAAATGTAGACAAAGAAATTCAAGATGAAGAGGAGTTAAGACATTGCTTTATTGCCTCACTAAATAATGAGCCTGCCAACTTTATTGAAGCAATGAAAACCAAAGAGAAAAACTCTTGGATAAAGGCAATTAGAGAAGAACTTGAATCTATGATTGAAAACCGAGTATGGAAATTAGTAGATAAAGCAAAAATACAACAAGGAAGAAAAAGAGCAAACATTATAGATTCTAAATGGGTATTTAAGAGGAAATTAGAAGCTGACGAAAATCCACGCTATAAAGCGCGGTTGGTGATTAGAGGTTTTAAGGACAAAAATAATTACGATCTGAAAGAGACTTATGCACCAGTCTCCAGACTTCCTGTTATTCATCCATTAAAAAACGGTTGGAAAAAAGCTGTGCGGGAGTGGAGGTTTGAGAATGGTGGTCGAAAACTAAAACGGGAAAATTTTGGGCCACTCTTGAAGAAAGTAATTGAGGAAGTCGTTATTACTGATATGTTTGTAAATAGTTTTCGCACCTGTGGCCTCTATCCATTTACTAGTAGTGCCATCAACTACGAAAGTAAATTAGTTAAAGGTAGAAAAACTGATAATATCATTAAGGAGAGAAATGCAAACGGTGACATGAAAACACTTGAAAAAATTATTGGTGAAGAAAAGCTTCTTACATTTCGTTCTTGTAAAGGCAACTGGTGTGGAGATATTCAAGATACATCATTGTTTGAACTTTGGAAAGGTTATCACGGTACCGACAATATTCAAGTTTCTGAAGCTAAAGAGAACGAAAACGAAGAAGACAATAATTTGGAAAATTTGTCCACTGGTTTAAACAGCCAACACTTAAACGCACTATTGAAAGACAACAATGAATCTTTATTGTTTGAGCTTGAAAATAATTTTGTGTTAGACGATGATGGGAATATGTTAAGAATCTCTAGTGTCACCTGTCGCCACACTAGTGTGACTAGACAAGAGAGAGTGTTTTTAACGGAGATCATCCATTACGAAGAACACGTGCATTGCGCTAAGAACTCCGCTAATAGGTTATGGGCCCAGGTGCTTGTAAAAGTGAATTATATAAAAATAAAATTGTGCTGTTATAATTTTGGAAATGGCGAAGACTGGTAATAGTCAGTTATGTTATGAAGGTTTACAAAGTGACAATTATGACACTTGGAAAATTCATACAGAAGCTTTGCTAACAAAATTGGAATTGTGGGACTACACAAACGGCATACGAAGGAAGCCCGAAGATGGCAGCGAAAACGAAAAAGAACTTAAGGAATGGACCCGAAAAGACCAGAGAGCAAGATCGGAAATGATTTTAACGATATGTCCATCTCAACTAAAACAAGTGAAAAATTGTAGAACATCAGAAGATCTGTGGAATAAACTGGAACAAATTCATCAATCGAAGGGACCTGCCCGTAAAGCAGCATTGTTGAAACAATTAATATTATGTCGCATGAAAGATCAAGAGAACGTTCGATCGCACTTAAATAATTTCTTCGATACTGTTGATAAATTAAGTGAAATTGAAGTGGAAATTAACTCTGATTTGTTGGCAATAATATTGTACAGTTTACCAGATACATACGAAAACTTTAGATGTGCTATTGAATCGCGAGACGTTTTGCCTCAACCTGAAATTCTTAAGATTAAAATTGCGGAAGAAAGTGATGCAAGAAGAAGCGATAGAGCCGACAACACCACATCAGATGCCTTTTACGTGAAAAAGAACGCACCGTACCGACTACAATCTAAGAAACCGTCAACAAATGTGGAAGTGAATAAAACATTCAAGTTTAGATGTCACAGATGTCATAAAATCGGACATAAGGCCGCCGACTGTTTTAAGAAAAATTTTAATAATTCGGCAAATCTTACTAATCATGATTGTTTAACTTTGGAAACATTAAACGCGGAAAATGATTGTGTCAACGTTAATTGGTGTTTAGACAGTGGCGCAACATCGCACTTATGTAATGATAAAAATAACTTTACGAAATTTAAGATTTCAAGTGATAAGTTAAATCTCGCAACTAATATGTGTACCAAAATATTAGGAAAAGGCACGGTCAGTATATATACTCAGTTAAACGGAGAAACAAACGGTTTTGATTTGGAAAACACGCTACATGTGCCAAATTTGAGAAAGAACTTATTATCGGTTGCAAAGATTACCGAAAAAGGTTTTAAAGTTGTTTTTAATAAGAATGAAGCGCACGTGATTAATTCGCAAAACGAAGTTCGTATTAAAGCTGATCGTATTGGAGACTTGTACTACGTACGTACACAGGAAGAAATGGAACATACGGCACGTAACGTTACCGCGAAACTCAAAACGGGAACGGAAATAATTGAAACGTGGCACCGGAAAATGGCTCACCTGAATTTCAGAGACTTAAAAGATTGTGTGAGAAACGGTAATGTCGAAGGAATAAACATTAAATTTGACAAAACGCACAACCGGAATGTGATATATGTTACCTCGGAAAGATGACGCGAACCCCATTTCCCAAAAAGTCGAAACGTAAATCAAAATTGTTAGAAATTATACACACTGATTTATGTGGTCCAATGAGGACTGAATCTAAAGGAAAATCTAAATATTATATTGAATTTATAGACGATTATTCAAAATGGTGTGAAGTAAGGTTCATAAAGTCTAAAGACGAAGTAGAAAAAGTTCTAAAAGAATATATCAACTATGTAGAAAAACAGAAAGGAATTAAAGTGAAGTGTATACAATCAGACAATGGGCGAGAATTTTTAAACGAAGGTATCAATTCTTATCTCAAAGAACGTGGGATCATCAGAAGATTGTCCGCTCCGTACAATCCGGAACAGAATGGAATCGCTGAACGCAAAACCGTACTTTGGTCAGCACCGCTCGATGTTTGTTAATTCAAGCTGGTATTTCGAGTACATTCTGGGCCGAAGCTGTGAATACAGCGAATTATGTACGAAACAGATGTCCTACGAAAAGTCTGCATGGAAAAACGCCTTACGAATTATGGACTGGAAATACCCCAAACGTAAGTAATCTTGAGGAATTTGGAACTAAAGTATTTTGTTTGAATAGGAATCCTAACAAAGGAAAACTCGACAAGAGGAGCAGAGAAGGTATCTTCCTAGGATACGATGACTGCACCAAAGGTTACAGAGTTTGGATACCCGAAGAAAATAAAATGGAAGTATCTCGTGACGTTAAATTCACGAAAAATATTGAAGTAAAAACTTACAATGAAGAGTTCTATAACGATAATTCGATAATCGAAGAATTGGAAGAGACGAGTGACTCAGGCGACATGGAAAATGAAATCGAAGACGACCCCAGCTTAGATTCAGAGGATTCTACGACTAAGCGTGGACCCGGAAGACCCAAGTTTGTCAGAACTGGATTCAGGGGGAGACCAAAGAAGATTTATCATACATGTACACCTAAAACCAACGAACCTCAAGAAAACAGTAACTTAGCCGAAATTTCTATGAAAAGAGCCTTAGAAAGTGAGCATGCTGCAGAGTGGCACAATGCAATGGTAGAAGAAATTAAGTCTATTCTTAAGAATAATACTTGGAAATTGGTGAATAAGCCCACTAACTCCGTTGTTATTGGAAGTAGAATTGTCTTAAGGAATAAGTTTGATAGTGAAGGTAATCTGGAAAGAAGAAAAGCAAGATTGGTTGCCCAAGGCTTTAATCAACAACCCGGAATTCATTTTAACGAAACATTTGCACCGGTTGCTCGTTTAAGCAGTATAAGGTTGGTTGCTGCACTTGCCGCTAAATACGGAATGAAGATGCACCAACTTGACGTCACTTGTGCTTATCTAAATGGAGAATTAGATGAAACAATATACATGGAACCACCTCCACAGTTATCAGAAGTACTTGAGACAATTGCTGAAAAGGAAAAATGCGAAATCAGAAAGAAGGCAAGTGATATGTTACAGAAACTTAAGAAAGGGAATTACGTATGTTTGCTCAGAAAATCATTGTATGGTTTACGTCAAGCCGGAAGAAGTTGGTTTAGAAAACTAAACGAAATATTAACCGAAGTTGGAGCTAAGTCTACGAGTTCCGACCCATGTTTATACAAATTGGGAAAAGGAAACGATGTTACATTTATATTAACATACGTGGACGACATATTGATAGCCTCGCGAAATACGAGGATGATACAAACTACAAAGAATAAATTAGCTGAAAGATTGGAAATTAAGGATCTTGGGAAAGTCAATTATTGTTTAGGAATAGAATTCTCACATACCGAATCATATGTTGCCTTGAATCAACGTGGGTATATAACAAATATTTTGGAACGATTTGGAATGTTAGATTGTAAAAGTTTGTCTACTCCTATGGAATTAAATTTATCTTTGTCGAAGCCAACTAACGAAGCTGTTGAAGAAGAGAGTAAGCTACCCTACCGTGAACTTATAGGAGCGTTAACTTACCTGTCAATTGCGACGAGACCTGACATTAGTTTCGCAGTGAGTTACCTTGCTCAATTCAACAGCTGTTATAGAAAAGTACATTGGTTAGCCGCTAAGAGGATCCTAAGATATCTAAAAGGAACGATGGAATTTGGAATCAAGTACACCAATGACGATTCAGGTATCAGAGGCTACGTGGATGCTGATTGGGGAAATTGCAAGATCGATCGAAGATCGTATACCGGATATGCGTTCATGATGGCTAATGGATGCATCTCATGGGAATCAAAGAAGCAAAAGACAGTCGCGTTATCATCTACTGAAGCCGAGTATATGGGTTTATCCGATGCTGCTAGGGAAGCTATTTACTGGCAAAAATTTATGGAAGAATTGGGACTGCAAGAATTAACCAAAATCAATCTCATCAGCGACAACACGAGTGCGATAAAACTTGCAGAAAACCCCGCATTTCATGCCAGGAGTAAACATATAGATATTCGTCATCACTTCGTGAGGGAAGTTATCAACGATGGAAAGCTGACGATTCATCACACGGGTACAGAAGACATGGCTGCCGATTTTCTTACCAAGTCTTTGGGTGTAAACAAGATCCGAAGATGTCTGGAATTGTTGGGAATATCAGCTGTTCCTTTTGGTGTTACCCCTAGTGCGTCGAAGGGGGAGTGTTAAGAATCTCTAGTGTCACCTGTCGCCACACTAGTGTGACTAGACAAGAGAGAGTGTTTTTAACGGAGATCATCCATTACGAAGAACACGTGCATTGCGCTAAGAACTCCGCTAATAGAATAAAATAAAAAACTTAATTTTATGTTCTAATGCACAAACTTTAACATCTGAAGAAAACAAAATAATAGACAACAGCGCCATCAAAAATGAAGTTTATTCAGAAACTGTTACTAATAATAACGGATGTGATCAAACTCCAGAGAAGGGTGAAATAATTATATATGAGAATATATTGCTCAAAACTGATACAATTGAGAAAGCGTGCACTTCTAAAAATTCTCAAATTGATGTACCATCACCATTTAAACGGGACCTTTTCTGGCCAAATACTACTTCGACTCCAGCAAGCAAATAAAGGAAAAAAGAAAAAATTCCAAGTGTGGCCACCTCCGACCAGTGGAAGGAATATCACATAAAAAAAGAGGAGGTAAAACAGAAAAAAGAGCAAGAAAAAGAGAATAAAAAACAAAAACGAGAAGAGAAGCAAAAACTTGTTAAGGAAAAGAAATCCCAAAGCAATAAAGTTGCCAATTGTAACTAGAATTACATTTTTTATTGTTCGTTTTTTTTAAATTTCAATAAACGTTTAAATTTTAAACATTCTTTAATTTGATTAGGGTCAGCTATTGGTACAGCAAGGGTCAGCATTAGATACTGCTGTGTCAGCCATTGGTACATACGTATTTTTGAATTTATTATTTTTTTAAAGAAAACCCTTGATATGTATAGTTACTAATAAAACGTGTATTATACATAAAGACTTTAAAGTAGTACAGGGCCTAAACAAAAATTATTTTACTTCTAATATGTACTTTTGCTATTAAAATGAAATGTGATTTAACCTTAAATGGTCAGGCACAGGAACATTCACCTTATAAGTGATTTTTACTCCTTAACGAAACTACAACCAGGTAAACCACTTATTCCATGTTTGTCTTTGTCGTTTGGAATAGTTTTTAGTTGGGCCTCTTTTTCATTTTCTCCGTCAGTATTTAAGTTACAGGCATTATTTTGAGTAGTTTCTATAATTTCAAGATTTTCTGTATTAATATCATTAGCATTACCATCTTTTCTATTAGTTTTATTTATATTTTGCAAGATGATGTCAAGCTCTTCTTCTGTTTTCAAATTCATAATCGTGTCATTGGGAAGACTTGAAGTTTTGAGGCCGACTTTTATTGGTGAACCAAACATCGCTTCATATGGACTACATTTTATTCCTTCGTGATAAGCTCTGTTTTTCATCAGTTGTACAAACCGTAATCCTTCACTCCAGTTTTTTGTTTTATTGCTTTCTAACCAAGTACACAACATATTTTCGATATCCTGATTAGCACGTTCAACGGAACCTTGACTTTGACTGTGGCGCGGTTTTCCATGGACGATTTTTAGTTCGTCCCAAGTTGAACATAATTCCTCGACAATTTTATTGGCGAATTCTCGACCGTTATCGCTTTGAAGAACACTAGGGGCCCCAAAAATGGTAAATATATCTAGTAAGACATACGCAACTTCTTCAGCTCGTTTACTTTTCAGGGGACGCAATTGCACAAATTTTGTCAAGTGATCTTGATAGACCAGTATAAACTTAAATCCCTGGTCTTCTTGGCTCTGCATATCAATTAGGTCAACTTGACACCTGCTATTCATATCCTGAAACACCATCGGTTTAACTACTAAGCCTTTTTTAGGAACTTTCAATTTTTTTTGACACGGTTCGCATAAATTTATGTAGAGCACTACTAATTCCGATGTTATATTTTTATATTTTTTTTGAAGTTCTTTCATCATTCTATTCCTTCCTCCGTGTCCAATAGCTGTATGTGTATTATGTATTACGTCAAAAATGTCTTCATTGCAAACATAATATCTTACAATAATAGATTTGGCCTCATCAACAGGATAAATCAGCTTTGTAGAATCACCCACTTTAATCAAATCATAACGTTTAAGTCTTTGGTAGTCTTCTGGGGTTTTTCCTGAATGCTTATTTTTTAATTCCATTGCCATATTTACTTTGTCGGTGTATTTTTGTTTAGTCATAAAACCACAATTTCTAGATTTATTTTCTAAAATTGCAGCTAATTTGGTGTAAAAGCGTTCTTTCATATTTTCTAATATATTTATCGCCATTAATAGGTATATTAATAAGGGGACCAGTCAAAGAAATGTCGTTGCCCCGTGCTTGTATAAACCATTTCAACACGTATTCTTCAAGTTCAGGTTTGTCTGATTCTCTAGCTATTTTACGAAATTTGCCATTACCACTCTTAGTAGCAGCGTAACTCAGAGTTTTGTCTTTATTTTTCAAAAAAGTAGACAAAGTGTTTGGTGCTACCCCGTACTCTTTGGCAATTTGGCATTTTCTTTTCATACCTTTTTCCACTTCGCGAATGACAGCGGTTAAAGTCTTGTACTGAACGTGTGGTTTACTCAAAGACATGGTGAAAATAGCAAACCTCCCGTACAACAACACACTACAGTAAAAAAAAATTGGACGGCGTCTGAAGCCGATTGACCGTTCGGACAGGTAGCGGGTGGGTATTCAGCCTTGACGTTGCAAATAGGTACCGAGAAGGGGATTTCAGCTGTAACATGTCCAACAGATAGTATTTCGGCGATGATTTATCAACGAATTGTTAATAACTTTCTAATGTCGGTACACCTGTCAGATTTGACACTTTTGTAGATGGCGTACGATTGAGTGGTTTGTGCTGCAGAAATCTATTTTTCGTAAGTTATTATTTTGATTAAACAGTTATTTAGGAAAAATATTTAAGATATGTATGACATTAATACAAGTCATTATCTATGTTTGTAGAAAAAAGTATTATTCGTAGTAGACTTTTATAAATTAAATTTTTATAACCTCAACCTGGTTAGAGTACACATGGTATACGTTCTTATGGGAGATTTAATCCCGCCGGATCAAGTGTCCTTTATAGTTTTTTTTTATTCATTGCAGAATCCAATATGCCAAGAGTATACAAAACAAGAGAAGGGGCATAAAAAAGAGTACCGAACGATAAAGAAATCTTGCAGTCGGCTGTGAATGATGTTATCGCGGGTAAAAGTATTCGTAGTACGGCAAAAGCATATGGATTAGCAGTTATGACACTGAAAAGGTACGTCAGGAAGAGAACAAATGCTACTGATGACATTGATTACACCCCAAATTATCGTCACTCACAAATTTTTTCGACCATTAAGGAGACAGAACTAGTTAATTACCTAGTAATAAATTATATCACGAATTAACCCCTACGATTATACGACAATTCACATTGCAATATGCTTCCGAAAATAAAAAAAAAATACCACCAAAATGAACTGACCATGAAACAGCAACTTACGATTGGCTTTACGGTTTCATGAAGTCATATCATTGCAAGTTACCGAAGTCAGAAGTTTGTCTTGCGCCACAACATTCAACAGACACATTGTTGGTATTTTTTTTTGAAAACTTGAAAGGCTTATTACAGTGATATAAATTTAGTTCGGACCAAATTTGGAACGTGGACGAAACTGGCATAACCACAGTCGACAAACCAAAAAAAAAAAAGATGATGGATGACCAGGCACCAGAAGGAGTTCTACATCCCAGTGAATGGATGACTGGACCAAACATTACTTTTTTTGAAATTTTTTCTAAATCATGTAAGATGCAGCAAGGAGGAGTCAATGTCTTATTATATTTGACAACCATGCGTCACATATTACCATTGGCTCAAGAAAAGTAAGGCGGCCGTGGATCGACTCTCGATGCAGGCGAATGGCTTTTTTTCTGTCGATGTTCTAAATGATTCAATATAAAACGCGAAACGTCTGAAGTAGACTAAATTAGCCTGAAATACCTTCACACTCTGTAGGCTTGGATTTATACAGTAGTGGTCAAGTTTATAAAATTTCGTTTTTTCTGAATATCTCGCCCATCTCTGCATGGAGTTATACTAAATTTTAAACACATATTAACAATCGCATAAGAAATCATATTCAAGGATAAAAACCATTAGTATTGTAGAGGAAAAAAATTTTGACAATTTTTATTGAGTTGGCGCGGGCCAAAAGTTTATAAAATTTGCGGTTTCTCATTTTTTTTCGTTATATTTTGTGTTTTTCATTGTCGTTTTTCACAACTTTTTTATTTTGATATTAATCATGATTTTTAGATGGGCAAAGGTACTGAAATTCCTCTGGCCATTCAAAATCTCATGGACAGAACACATCAGTAATGAAGAAGTTCTCAACAAAATGGGTTGCACACCTCAAATCCTGCACACAATTAAACTTAGGAAACCAGAATATCTTGGTCATGTAATGCGCAATAATAAATATAGACTAATACAAAATATTATCCAAGTCAAAGTCGGAGGAAGAAGAGGACCTGGTAGGCGCAGAATTTCCTGGCTCGCCAACTTGAGGAAATGGTTTGGAGTCACATCCTAAGAGCTAACAAGAGTTAACAAGATACGTATTGCCAACATGATAGCTAACGTCCGGATCGGATAGAGCACGGGAAGAAGACATTCAAAAGCAAGTCGTCGAAGTCATCGACAAGAAGGAGGAGATCAACATTGCTTCAAGGTTCCACATCCCTCCGTCAACTGTGACAGCGATTTACAAACGCTATAAGAAGAACAAGAACGTTATGAGGGCCCCACGATCTGATAGACCAAAAGTTACCACGAAAAAAGATGACAAAATGAACGTGCGTCCTTCAAACAAGAATCTAAGGCTTAGCGCAACTGATATCCAACGAGATTTGAAGAAATTCCAAGGACTTACTGTAAGCCAAAGTACTGTGAAAATAAGGCTACATGATGCTGGACTTTAGGGCAGAAGACCTAGCAAGAAACCGCTGATTAGTGTAAAGAACAGGAAAACCGGACTTGCCTTTGCCAAAAAATACATCAACTAGAGCAAGCAGGACTGGCAAAAAGTCTTATTCTCGGATCTTCTTTGCTTCAAATTTTTTCATCAGTGTAACTTTGCTCGGGCGGCTCATGTATTGACTCTCTAATTCCTCTTTAAATTCTTCCCATCCCATAGTAATGTATTCTGTTTTCGAGTGGAACCATGTTTTAACCGGTCCCTTTAATTTTCCTACAACAATAAGTTTTATTACATCATCTGGGACTTGATAAATATTTCTAATTGTATCAACTCTCTGAATCCAACCCATAACCTCTTCGTCACCACTAAATTCAGGTAATAACTCCGACACTTCCTTATTCCTAACCATATGACTCGTTTCCTGCATCGAAATTTTCGGTGTTGCTTCTAAATTTCGGCCACCTTCAGCAAGCACAGCACGAATTGTTGCCTGGATGACTTCCTCTAAAGCAAACGATGTTGCTTTTTAGGTTAATGCGTAAAATGTGGTCGCAATTGAATTGAAACTTGTGTTTGTCAACTACTGCGGTATAATTTTGAAAAAAAAGTTGTACGTTTGTTCTATAAAACTTGTAGCTCGAGCGGCACTTGTGGGTTGAGGTAGTCTTAGAGAAAGAACAGTATGACGTTTCATAAAAGATCGAAGCCAAACCTCTCCAGCCATTTCATGCTCAGTCCAAGAAGAAGGAATTTTTTTATTATATTCTACAGCTAACCTATAGGCAAAAGTTCTGGCTTCCTTAGTTCTTAGGCCAAAGTTAGCAGCAGCGCAGTTTAAAAGATAGTCACATAGTATCTTCTCCTCTGAAGCTGTAAAAACAGTTTTTTCGGGATATCCAACCGTTGGAGCAGTTGCTGTTTCGTTAGCTTCATAAGCAGTTTTTTTTTAATATACCTGTAGTGGGAAGTATGGTTCGGGTTGTAACTTGAAGCCGCGTCACAGAGACTTTTCTGTCGCAAAGTTACTTCTTCTGCTGCGAGATCATATATTTCGCGACTCGCCATACCTCTGTCAGTCGCTAACAGTTTGAAGTTCCAAGAAATCGGTACTGTTTGAAATAACCTTTGTTTCAAATCCTCTCGGTCTCCCCTATATAAAACGATAAGAGACGTTTTAGATACAAATAAAATAACTTCTTGTTACGCCATCTCCTTTCGAAGGTTGGTGATCCAAACAGCTAATATTGTTTTTGACACCGCTGCACGAAAGATGTCGATTGAAGTGCGACCAAACCATCGGCGTAGATCCTTTAGACACGAATTTTGAAGTCTTGCCACTGATTTCTTTCCTTGGATTTTTCCTTCTATAACAAGCCTAAGGAATTCAAATCGCTCCCCTCGCATGATATGCCCCTAGATATTGAGTTTTTGGTTTTATAATTGTTTTTTCATACGGTTCAGTACTTCTATCATACATTTGTTTTTCTTTGTACCCAGGATATTTTTAATATTCGTCTATATAATATTAAGGGTGTACAGCTGTCTGATTTTCCACAGTAGTTTTTTTTTACAATGTTTTTATCCAAATTTTAAGTTTTTGTTTTATGCAATTTTTCAAATTTTTTTCTTTTGATTTTAAAACAGAAAATGTCAAAAATCATGCAAATTCTGTACAAAATATTTCTAATCTATCTTAATTCAATAGAAGTCTATAACTATTTTTTTAATTCTCGTTTTTTGTATGAAATGGAAAAAATGAACCAGATGTAATCACTAACCTCATGTAATTGTCCCGCTAATTTTTTTGCAGCGGAATTAGTATAGTCAGTTTCACTTTTCATCTTATCTGGCCTTAGAGGAGTCTTTTTCTTTATAGGGCGTGAAGGTCGTTCACTCTTACTGCCTTTACGACCTACACTGCGACGTTTCAACATTTTTAAAATTTCAAATTGTTTTGCTTTCACGATACCAAAATTGTGCCAGTGAAAATTTGTTAATATGTTATATGTTAATATGCTATATTAAACTGTCACTAAATTTAGAATTCGTATATAGAAGAAACGGTAAGGCAAAAATATTATCAGGGTTTGTAGATTCTGATTTTGCATGAGACACTGAGGATCGAAAGTCAACCAGTGGTTTATTGTTTTTCTTATTTGGTGGCTTGGTTTCTTGGTGCTCAAGAAAACAGCCTACTGTACACTTTCGACGACTGAAGCCGAATATGTGACCTTAAGTCAGTCTATAAGTATGCTGGTTGAAGAATCTAATAGATGAAATTAAATTGTTTGAACCTGTCGCAAAAATAACGATATTTGACGACAATCAGAGCACAATTAAACTCTGTAAAAGTAATGAATAATTGAAAAGAGTAAAACATATTGATGTAAAGTATCACTTCGTTAAAGAAAAAGTTTAAGTCTAATCTTATAGACATACAATATGTGAGCTCAACGGATCAGCTGGCGGACATACTAACAAAACCGCTTAGTAGAATAGCGTTCACTAAGCTAAGAGATCAGTTGCTAGTATAAGATTATTTTTAATGTTATACTGTTTGTTTTTATGTGAATTTATTTAAGTTTAACTAGATTTTTGGTGTAACCAAGATTGAGGGAGGGTGTAAGAAAGGACAATCCCGGATACGCATGTGCGAGAAAAGGGGTGGGCTTGAATAGAATAAGTAAGAAGTACAGTGTAGAGAGAACAAGGTGAGTGTGGGTAGTTATTAAAAGAAAGAGAATACAATTTTTAGTTCCAAAAAGAATCTTTTAATCGAAACATTAATATTAAACTCATAAACTATCACATATATAGTTTGCTTTTCTGTTCTTGAATTCTTCCTAAGAAGTTTGCTATATCACCATCTTCAAACTTTTCTTGATAGAACTGTTGTTGCACTATGTGTAGTGATGTATTATATTTCATTTCCAGTATGCTCTTCAATTTTCTCCAAATCTCTTCAGCCGTTTTACAATTTACTATATGCAATAGCAGTCTTTCACATATTCTTATAACTATTTTGCTTTGCGCTCTAGCATCCTTTAACTCCCATTCTGCTTTGGTTTTTCATTTACTTCTGGTTTTGTCCCGACACCATCAACCAGCTTCATCAATCCCACGCCCTTTAACATTACCATAACCTGGAACTTCCATACGGTCTAGTTTTCAACCCCTTCCAATTTAATGCCTGGAATTCACTCCATTTCTCATTCAGCTTTTAATCTTACTCTATCACGTTTCTTCTATTAACTTTTTCAACCAATAATTTATATCTCTTCGTCACCGTCCAGAGCTTAACCACGCTCTTCTACGATGTTAAACAATGTGCCCTGTACTACTATTCTTTCAATTATTGTTATTTTATTTAAGTTCGTGGTAGATCAATCTGTTATTTTTTTATTTATTAAAAAACTACTCCCAGCTAACTTTTACATCTTTTGTAAAGAAATTCTCCGTTGTTACGGTTCTACCTTTCTTAGTGTATGGTTTTAAAAGTTTAAGAACAACAAATTCACTAAATGGTATTGATGAATCTCGTGCCTCATCTTTTTCTAAATCCATTTATTACATATTTAGTTTCAACGTCAGACGCCAGCCAAAATTTTATGTCGAATTTATCGGGTTTATTTGGCATACATTGTGTGAACCTGCATCTCGCCTTTGATGTAAAGAGCTGTTCATCCATGGTAATAAATGCCCCTGACTTGAAGCAGTTTTGGCTGTTTTCAATAAATTTATTCCACACTGTTGAAACTATCAACATGTTTATTGTTACTGCCGTATGAATTATTTTGGTGAATTACTAGTTCGCCTTCGCTATCATAAAGTTTATCATTTTCAATATCTGAATATTCCATAGGGATGTCGGTGGGATTTTCCAAAAACACAGAATACTTCTTCCGTTTATTCTTTTTTTGGGCCCCAAATATTATAAAAAACTAAAAACTAATAATAGGATTTTATTTTTCTCTGTATTTAGTTTTCTTACCATAGAATATAACTTGGAATATCATAGTATCAAAAAGTCAAAAAAATTGCACAAATAAAAGGCTTCAAAATGCAATCAACGACTGAAAACTTTTATATTGCAAAAAAGGATTTACGGTCATTACAAGTTTTCACGAGTATCATATGTTTTCCATGGCATACTAAATTATATATATATATATACATATATTTGGGATTAATTATATACACTCATACAGTACAAGTACATAATAAAGTACAATGTATACATAATCATACAGCTTATTGCCGTCTTCCCATCCCTAACCTCCATGCTTCTCTATCATAAGCTTGTTGTTCGTCCATATTTCGTTCTCTCATTGCTGCTCTAACACCTTCGTTCCATGACCTTCGGGGTCTTCCTCTTTTATTTCTTCCAGGAGGTGTCCATTGCCACATGCGCTTAGGCCATCTTGAGTCCTCCATTCTAAGTAGATGACCGAACCATCTTAAGCTTCTCTTTTAGAATTCTTTGTGTTAGAGTCTCTGTCGCTGCCATTCGATTTCTAATGTCTTCATTCGTAATTCGGTCTCTTATTGATACTCTACTACTTCTTCGTAGGTAGTCCATTTCAACGGCTTCTACTTTCCTCTTATCTTCTTCTCTCATAGTCCAAATTTCACTACCATAGCACAGAACTGTCTCCACCATAACCTGCCCTATTCTTTTTTTATTCTTTTTGTTTATATTATTATCCCACCATATGGAATTTAGAGCACCCACTACTTTTCTAGCTTTCTGTATTCTTTCCTTTATTTCTCTCTTCCCTATGCCATTATTATCGACAGTAACACCCAGGTACTTGAAATCATTTACCTGTTTCACTTGATGATTGTTATTTAGGATTATATCAAATTGGGCGTTCGAATTCACTACCAGATATTCCGTTTTAGTTAGGCTTATGTGCATACCCCAATTTCCATATTCATTATACAGCCGTCTTAACATAAATTCAAGATCGTATGCGTCTTGCGCAAACACTGCTTGATCATCTGCAAAACTTAGCGTAAGTAGATGTTGGTCATTAATGGGTATACCCATTCCTTCGCAGCTTCGTTTCCAGTTCCTAAGCGCTACCTCCACATACGTATTAAAAAGGAGGGGAGATAGACTTCATCCTTGTCTTAAACCTTTGGTGGGATGTATAGGTTTTGATAGTCTTCCACCCACCTTTATATAAGCTATATTGTTATGGTAGTATTCCTGTATGATTTTTATTAGGTGATCATTGGTTCCAATTGTTCGTAAGGCATGCCACAGCTTATTTCTAGGTACATTGTCATAAGCTTTAAGCAGATCAATAAAAGCGATGTGTACTTCCTCTCCCTTAGCAATCCTTTTTTCCAGTAACTGTTGTATGGTAAACATATTGTCTGTGCATGAACGTCCTGGTGTGAACCCGCTTTGATCTTCTCCGATGTTATGTCCAATATTTTCCCGTAATCTCTTTTGTAGTATTTTACCGAACAATCTGCTCATTGTGCTGTTTATACTTAATCCTCTGTAGCTGCTGGGGTCTTTCCTACTTCCTTTTTTGTATATGGAAATAAGATGGGATGTTTTCCATTCTGAAGGAATTTTTTGTTGTTGTAAGCAGTTATTCATTAATTTAGTTATATACTCTGCTAACACAGATCCACCATATTTTATTAGTTCATCAGCGATGTTCCCTTGTCCTGGTGATCTTTCACTCTTCATTTGCTTCATGCATTGTTTTATTTCTACAATTGTTAGTTCTTCTATTTGATTGGTGATGTGAATATCAGTATTATCAAGGTCTCTAAACTTTTCTCTTGCTTCGGTTAAAAGTGTATTGTAATGTTCCTTTCATTTCTGTAGACTAATTAAACAGTTGGAAATGTCCTTGTTATTTGTCTTCATTCTTTTATCGTCCTCCAAACTTCCGTGGACTGTGCTCCTCCAATCAGTGAATCAATTCAGTTACAGCATTGCTCCCACTGTTTGTTTTTCTCACTTTTAACCTTTTTCCTCAATTCTCGATTTTTGCTTTTATATTCTTGATAAGTTTGATTTGTTCTAGTAGTTATGTAGGTATTATACAGTATTTTCTTTTCTTGTATCACTTGTTTCACTTCTTCAGTTAGCCAAACATACTGTTTTTTGTTCTTTTCTGTTGTATACTCTCCTAATGCTTCATTAGCAATTTTATGAATAATGGATTTCAGTGTTTCGTATTGTTCTTCCACGTCTTGATTTCCACCACGTTCTGTCAGTTCCGCTGCTAGTCGTGTTTCGTATAACGATCTTATGCTGTCTTGCTGTAATAAGTATAGTTTATACTTTTTTTGTTCCATTGGTGTACCTTTTTCACCTATATTTCTCGTAGAGTTGTTATTATCTATCGATGTTTTCGTAAATGGTACTACTAACGTTGCGACTAAAAGATGATGATCTGAGCCGCAGTTTGCGCCTCGCTTAACTCTGCAATCATTTATTCTAAAATGGAATCTTTGCTTTACTATGATGTAGTCTATAATTGATCTTTGGTTCATAGAAGGTCTTTCCCAGGTATAACGGTGTATATCCTTATGCGAGAAGAAAGTATTTGTTATTTTTAGCTGGTATTGATTACATAATTCCAGTAATCTCTCCCCATTGTCGTTTTCTTCTTCATCTGCAAAACCCCCTACTACATCGTCTCCCTTTTTTCCTTTTATCCTTCCATTAAGGTCCCCAGCAACTATAATTTCTAAATGGGCTTTAGTATTGCTTAATACATGTGAAAGTTGATTATAAAATTTATCCTTCAGCTGTCTCTGTGCATTATCTGTTGGTGCATATACCCCAACTATTAAAGTTTCATGTCCATATAGTTTCATGGTAAGTGTAGTTATTCTTTCCGATATAAATTCGTAATCTGTGATATATTTTTGTAATTGTTTTTTAACAAATATTGATACTCCTGCCTGTGCATGTTGATGTTTTTCTACTCCTGACCATAGGTGGTAGTATTCTGAGAGAATTTCTGTTCCATGACCTTTCTTCTTCGTTTCTGGTATAACAACAAAATCCAAATTACACCGTCTGAGTTCTATTAGAATTTCCGTCGTTTTATTTGTCAAACTTTGAGTATTCCATGTGCCAATTTTCATAGTCCGTTTCATTGCCAATCGTTGTCGTAGTCTATTTCCGTCCGGTTTCCGAGGCTGTACGTTAGTATTTTTAGCGGTTTATAATCTTTTACGAAGGGTGGGTTGCTGGCCCATCGCCCCAACCCCCAACCTGGAGGACCAGGTGATTTGAAGTTAGGGTTCACTTCCCTTAGATTGATTGTTATCCAAAACTGAAGAGTTCAATCTACCCTGTTGCTGGTTCTTCCGCTCCCTTGGTCTTTTATTACCTTGGGACCGTTGACCGGTTTTCACCTGTTACCCTAGGCAGGGGCCCTCACTGGGTGCTATCAACCGGGCCAGTTGAACCCAGGTTTTTTAATGAGGTTATTACTCCTACCCCTCCTCCTTTCTCATCCTGACTTGGGACAAGCAACGGTGGAGCATACTAAATTACGCAGTATTTATATTTCATTATAGCAAAAATTATAGCAAAAATGCACCAGTCATTTTGACTGGTTTTGGTATAAGTACCAATGATTAACGCTAATTTTTTTTTCCATTTAAAAAATAAAAATGAATGACTAATATGATTCATTTAATTATCGTAACAAAACTCATAAAAAATTAAAAAAATTAAGGTGAAGTAGGAATTTGAACGTAAAATGGTTAAACCAGTCATTTTGACTGGTATGGTAAATTTAGTGTTAATAAAATCAATTACACAGCCAACAAAAAAATTGTTTGTGAAAACTTTTTATACCAATTCACCTGAATCTTTTGTATTTTTGGGTGCTGATATCGAATTTGGTATCCAATTTTTTTTTATCACCCTAAAATCTCTCACAATATGAGATCGATTATATATTTTTAAATAAAGAATTTGATACAAAAAAATTAAATAATTCATAGTTTTATTCATTAGGTAACAATTTTTACTTACAATAACTTTAATATACTACAATTTGAATATTTTAGACGCTTAGTTTTTGTATTTCCTTATTCTTGTAAGAGAAAAAGAACTCTGGTGCTTCAAGTGAAATATTTCCACTACGTAGATATTTATCAATAACGGTATCTTTACCATCTTTCGGTAACCCCTCTGTTAACCAAGAAGACCATCTGGATACCAGACTTTCGTGTAGTTCGACTTCTCTCGGGTTTTTTGCTTTAGGATCATCCCCCAGAACCAGTTCTACCTCGTCGTCTAATCTTTTAGTCTCAGTCTCATCATTATCGCCAGCTAAACTTATTTCGTCATTACATTCCTTTTGTATGCCCCCATGGAATGCTCCTGTGTCCTGGTCATCATCTTCCGACTCTGACGATTCTTTAACATGAATCTCTTTACTTTGTGGGAACTCGTCCACATTTTCCTTGTTAGCTTTATTTTGATCGTTATCTGCAAGAATTTTTTTTCAAAATAATGCCAGATGATGATCAACAGCACTAGTAGTTATTGCCTCCTACGTGCAAAAGTCACTACCCTGAAACTGAAAATTGTGGTAAGAACTAGTTGAAGTAGCGGTACTACAATGTAATCTCGAAGAACGAGACTAGAAATATAATAAATGTCTTTAATGAAATTCGAGTATTTCGAATCAATCCTCGCCGCGTCCAGTTCCTATTGATTAGGTGAATTAACGCTAACGCTAAAAAGAGAACCCCATAATAAAGGAACGTTTATTAGACACAGTTAGCCAAATAATACAAGAGGACGGCGGACTAAATTCTTATAACAGTGGAATTCCTGGACGAAAATGGTTTACTAGCTTTCCGAAAAGACATCCAGATGTAACACAGTGACATGCTGAGCCTATAAACTCAGCGCGAAGCCGGCTAACGGAAGAGCATGCGAAAATGGTACTCTGATTTAAGAGAATTCTTAATAACTGAATATGCCGAAGATATAATTGACGATTCTAAAAGAATTATAAATTAAGGTGAGTCACAAATGTATGGAAGAAAATAAAATTTATTTGGTCATATTCTAATAGTGATATTATATTGTAACTAATCCACTGGGCTCGTAAAAGGTGTGAAAAATTAAAAATGCAGTCAAAGAGGAAAAGCTTATTTATTAAGAACCGATTACTACAATTATTCACTAAGCACTCTAAAGATATTAGTACTCTACTCTTTCTGCGGTCGTACTCTCATGTCTGAGAGGTCGTGATTTCCCATGTCGTCTAATTTGGTGTTTTTAACAATCTCTTTCCATCGTTCTCGATCTTCAGTGTTTCTTATTGTTAGCTGCATAGGTTGGCCGGTGATTTGTTTTAGTTGATCCACCCATCTGCTAGGGGAGCGCCCTCGTGGTCTTTGTCCTTCTATTTTTCCTTGCACCATCAACTTTTCCAGGTTGTCTCCTTGTCTTCTGCTTACGTGTCCATAGTACTGTAATATTCGTCGTCTGCATACTGTTGAGAGTCGTTCTTTGACTGCTATTTCTTAGAGAACTGAGTTGTTTGTCCTTCGTGCTGTCCATGGGATTCTCAATAACCTACGCCAACACCACAGCTCGAAGGCGTCAATGGAACTATTTACATTAAAAAATTAAAATATGATGATGCACTTACACAAGCTTTAATTAAAAAAAGTCAAGTATTTTGGTCCAAAAATATATTTCCAAAACTATTAAAATCTGTACAAACTTGAAACATCCAGTAATGTTATTAATCATTATTCATTATATTATAATGTTATTTTACAAGTACCTACAATAAATATATTAATTTAAATACAACATACACCTAGTAATTTATTTTATAATATAAATACTATTAAGCTTAAGTAGAAATTATAGGGGCTTGTAAATTTACTAGTGCTGCAGCAATGACAACAATATTGTCTGTTAAAGGTAACATATTATGATTAACAACCGCATGCGGTTTTAGAAAATCAAACTCTCTAATTCTTCCGATAACGCGTTCTATATGAATACGTAGAGCAGCGATTCGCTTGCCTTGTAAGACGTCAGATTGTGATAATTTTACTCCAGAATTAACTGAAGGTGGCCGAATTAATTCTATGTTTTTATCGTCAAGAAGTGAAACAATGTTTTTGAATCCTCGATCGGCCATGACAGCACAAGCCCCGGGTAGCTTTTCTAATAATCCGCTTTCTTGAAATAATAACTCATCTGAAATTCGACCTCCAAATCCTTTTGATATAAAATTTATAAAACCATCTGGTGTACAAGATATTAAATACTTTAAAGTATTACACTTTTTATACTCTGACCAAGTTAAAGATTGGTACTCTGGATCACTTGGTTTTTCAATTTGTATTTCAAATGCATCAATAATAGCAATCACATGATTATATGAAGTTCTAAATGGTATCGGTAGTATTTTTTTTATGTTACTAGACTCCGGCATATAAACGAGTTTTTTTAATAAATGTGCCAATACAGGAACTGTTGTATTAAAAATAATACTAGCATTACTAACACTCATTCCAAACTGTTCACTTAATCTTTCAAAAGTATCTTGGCGTCGTATTTTCATCAAAGATACTTTTATATTGGTAATATTAATATTAGATATAACACTAATACGTTCGAGAATCACATTCCATTCTTGAGGAACTCCAGTATACGCTATTAAATTATTGTTGATTAAGTAATTTGTGACTTTCAAAATATCATATTTTTTCACATGCGATTCAAGGCTGCTAGAATCCATAGTACTTGAGTCAGTATTTTCTGAAGCTTCATAAATATCTTGTGAACTAATTGAATGTGTAAAACTACTAGATGACGAACTTTTCTGAGCATCTCCCACTAAATTTAAAACTGATTTTTGACGCAATGGTTTTATTGGAGATGTTGCTGTACTAATACTACCAGTTTTAATCGGTGAGCAAGATTTATTAACTCCGATTGATGAAATTTTACATTGAACTGACACGCTACGATACTTAGGACAACTATTCACTTGTACAGCAACAGTACGGTTGTTAATATTAGTTTGTGTTTCAACAGTGACCTTTTGGTCAGGTGTTACATTTAAAGGAGCAGAATTAACTTCAATATTTTCAACAGTATTGGCTGGTACGGCATCAATGTTTGGTTCTTGAGTATTACCAATGACGATATTTTCTGACGATTCAGTTAAAATTTCTTGAATAATTTGTTGTCTCCGTCTTTTTTCTGCAGCTGGTCTAAAAATGGTTGCAGTGGCTCGCCTTTTACGATTAGGTTGACAGTCAAACTTGTGTGGTACCATATCAATTTTAATCTTTGCTTTGCCTCCCATTGTTGTATAATAAATATAATTTTCCATGTCATCTTTTAGCTAGAAAAAGAAAACAGAAATCATAAGAATTATTTAAATGTTATTATAACAACACAAAAATCACTGTAATATAAAATTAAAAAATTTAAATCTAGTCAAAGATATAACCTAGAACGTTATAAAATTATAAATATATCAAATTGAATTCCAATTATTGGATAAAGATACATGAATTTATTATTTAAGCACTTTAAATTATCAATAAAAAAAATTTTTAATGCTATGATTTTAAAGGTTATGATTTGGAGTCCAATTAAAAAAAACTTTTGACTGAATTCTACTTATTTGATTTGTATACTTAGATAAATAATAATTAATAATAATGTTATAAAATACTTACATCGAAATGATCTTCACAACAAAAAAAATTCGATTTTGTTTTGGGATTATCACGATGCACTGCTTGAAACCATTTTTTTCGACGTTTTTCATCTTGGGGAACATTTAAAAACATTTTGTCAGGAGTTGTTTTTGTAGTATTCGTACATAATGGTACAAAACAAGAACGATAACTTTTGAGGTTCGACATTTTCAATATAAACTTGAGTATTTAACAATGACAACAGAATTAAATAGATCAAAACACTGCACTTATTATTTCTGTATAAACTGCCATGAATGCAAACTAACATTATGACGTCACACACGCTCGTGTTTGTTCGGGAGCTGTCGACGTGTTTTCGGCACTGGATTCAAAATTAATTTTTATTTTGATATAACTTTTGAAATATTGCGAAAAAAAAAATAGTTTTGTTATAAAACTTATATATGATCTTTCCATTTATCACAAAAAAAAAAAATTCAAATACCTAATTATTGTCAGACACTTGGATTGACTCTATAATTTTACAGGCATCCCCTTCTAATGAAAACCGCAAATAATAGAACTTTTGTACATTTAATATAGTTTTATTTTCGTGAATTAAGACATTAAAAGCATCTCTGAACTCTAACCACCGATCATAGTGGCCATCGAATGTTGGCAACTTAATTGTAGGTAATTTAATTTAAGATTCACTACCAAATTCCTACTTACTTATTTTGAGGCCTGTAGTTGTCAATCGAGATATGGTTTTCTTTATGTTAGCGATTAATCTATAGCATAGATTTTCAACTGTAACGTATCAAAATCATTGATAACGGAAATGATTCCGTCTAATCTAATTTCTAACTCCGACAAAAGGACATCCTTATCCTCCACATTTTGCCATTCAATCGACCCATAAAATGTTTTTAGCCTAGTGATCTTTGCCTTCAACTGACCACGTTGATACTTTAATCTCGTTAGGTCGGACATCGTGGTAATAAATTGAATCGTTTATACGAAATGGATAAATAGAAAATGGATAACTCACTGCGAAATCGGCTCGATGTGACCAAAAATGTTATTGATTTTTGTGGACTGTATTTAATTGTATTTAATTTACAACTGTACTTTTCAACTGCTCACATTCCTCGCTGTGCCTTGACTTGCGCAGAACAACCTTAAGTCTGTGGCGACTACAATATTTTAAAATCCGGCTTTTCACGGGAGAGATAATAGAGATGAGACCGGTGCGAAATATCTTTAAAGATTCTTACTTTCTTACAGTCCTTGCGTTTTGTCACGATCATTACTTATATATTTCCAGCTCGCGTTTACTTGATTATTTTTTTAATTTTACGTTTTGAAATACTTGTAAATATATTCCTTATTTTTTAATCATTATTTTATTGTGAAATTGTGTGGACCTCTACAAGTCAAATCTCGGCAACAAGCGGGATTTGAACGTAGGGGAACACGGGGGAATCGGAGCCACGGGGTAATGAGAATCACTCTAGTTTACGTGCATCTAAACATGTTAGAGCTTGTTGTGTTTTGAAGTAATACAGAAGGACGTGGGAGTTGTACGTGTGACTTGTCGCACACTACTTAGTTGACTTTTGGTGCAGAAACAGACCGCAAATCGATTTTTCGGGCAATCGATCTAAGTTTTTGTGATATTCAAATACAAATTGTAAGTATTAAAATGACTTTATTATAATTATTGCCTCTTTTAACCTGTAGGTTTATCATTAGAAAATTAGATAAAAAGGTTAATTTATGTAAATAACCAACTGTATTTTGAGAAAAATATGAAAACTTCAAAATGAATATTTGGGGTAATGGGAGTCGAATGGCTCTCATTACCCCATTTCATTATTTTTAATTTTTTTCCTAGATGCCTCGAAAACGGGACAGAATTACGGAGAAGTGTCACTGGAGTCTGGATATACTAGATCGTGCTATCAAGAGAGTCAATGATGATGGAATTTCTCTGCGTAAGGCAGCCAAAGAGTTTAAAATCCCATATAGTACATTGCAAAAGAGATACCGCAGATCAGAACAAAGAAATCCTCGTCTCGGAAGAAAACCAATATTTTCTCCAGCTCAAGAACGAATTCTGGCTGCTCACCTAATTCATATGACGAATCTGTTTTACGGCTTAGACTCCATGAAATTTAGAAAAATAGCATACGAGTGTGCTGAACAATTAAAGATACCTAATAATTTTAACAAGGAAAGCAAAAGTGCGGGACCGGACTGGCTTGAAGGATTTTTGAAAAGAAATACTAATATCAGTGTTCGCAAACCTGAGTCGACAAGTATTAATAGAATCGCGGGATTTAACAAAGAAGAAGTAAAACTATTTTATAAAAATATTGAAGAACTTATGGTAAAAAATAAATATCTAGCACATCAAATATTTAATATGGATGAGACGGGAGTGTCTACAGTGCAAGAACCAAGAACAATTTTGGCAAAAACAGGTCAGAAACGAGTTGGAAGTGTCACTTCTGGGGAGAGAGGAAAAAATGTCACTGTAGTTTGTGCAATGAGTGCTACTGGCGTTTATATTCCACCCATGTTTATATATCCGAGACAGCGCCATTCTTCTCTTTTAGAGAAAGATGGTCCTCCAGGCGCAATTTATAACTGTTCAAAAAATGGATGGACTAATGAAAGTCTATTTTTTAAATGGTTACAACACTTCAAGGCATTTGTGAAACCCTGTGAGGATAATAAAATATTACTTATTTTAGACAATCATAACAGCCACTCTACTTTAGAAGCATTTGAGTTTTGCAAAGCTAACTATATCACAATGTTGTCTATACCGCCACATTCCTCGCACCGTTTGCAACCCTTAGATGTTACATTTTTTGGTCCTCTAAAAACAGCATATAATCGCGAATGTGATCTATATCTCAAATCAAAAAAATTAATTAAAATTACGCCGTATGATATAGCCGGTTTATTTCAAAAAGCATACAGTAAAGTAGCTTCAATGAATAAAGCCATAAGTGGTTTTCGCGCAACTGGTATAAACCCAATTAATACGAATGTATTTAGCGAAGATGACTATTACGTCGTGGATACTGCTGCTACCAACATAGTGGATCAAGATTGCTATCAACCTATCAGAGAAAATGGTCCATCTGCTTCCTCCGACCTAAGTTCTGCACTGACACTTATATCTCCAGTACCATAAACTTCTCAAGAAGTTCAAAAGCGAACATATAAACAACATTCGCAAATAATCACTGCCACTCCAAATAAAACTATATTAGAAGAAAAGAAGAAGAAACGTATCATGAAAGAAAATAAAGCACCCAAAGAGAAGGGTAAAAACATTAGAGAAAAAAAGAAATAAAATAAAATAAAAAAGGTAAAAAAATGTTTATTTAAAGATGATACCAGCTCACCAGATGAATCGGACAATTACCATAGAAAAATGCTATAAGTTTATAATATTTTATTACATATTCTTATTCTGGTTACCATTACCCCGGTGAATCTCAATACCCCTTACTCTGGTTCCAATTAATTACCCCATACTCTTGGGCAATGGGAGTCAATATGACTTTTAAAAAAAATGAGTATAATTATCTTTTTTTGGTATGTTTTTTAATTTCTATGTTTGTAGTATAAACCTGATTAGTTACACTATAATAAAAAGCAAAAACTATATTAAAAAATGTTTTTTGTTAAAAATTATTGGACTTTTACGTTAAGTGGCGCCAATTCCCCCGTGTTCCCCTAATAGAGTTGTTCTCCGGAGATTTTATGTTCATTTAATTTGCGGTCCTCTATTCAACGAACACGTTATAAGAAACCAGCACAGTATTCCTAAAAAATTCGAAGTAATAAAGATGTCTTTACAAATGGTAATTGAAAAAGTTGGTGAAGTTATTGTAGCTTACTCGAGGTATGGTAATCCAGCCGGAATTAGAAGACCATGATCATTCGACAAGGAAGATCTAACATACTTCCCCATGAAATACATTATTAATAATGTAGGCGCAGTGGAACTGCTAGAAGTATGGGACAAGCTGCCTCAGCATTATGTAGAGAATCCAGAACTTCAAAACTGTTTGCTCTGTTATAAACATTATAAGCATGGGAATACACATTTTGATGGGCCACCACAGGCAAAAAACAGATGTTACTTTTGCAAATTGTAATTTTTATTTTTTTAAAAATATTGGTCTTTATTTAAGTAATGTAATTATACAATAAATTACAAGACAGAACTACAATAAACATTTTTTTCTATAAGGGACAACTAGCAAGCCCGCTTTGCGGACCATGCTAGACAAAATTGCTTTGGGATTTTGTATTGGGGCGCGCGGGATCAATGGACGTAGGGCAGAAACGCTACGCGTTTAGTGCCTTCGGCGCCTAGCATGGCCTTTGGTTTCGTGAGGCAATGCACGCTCTCCTGTTTAGTTCAAGAATAGTCAAAATCGGTTCAAAAACAAAAAAAACTTATATCAAAAAAAACTTAATCAAAAAAATCTTTCCCTAAAAGAGAACTGTAAGCGTTATCGAGTAACATAGCTGTGGAGAAAAGTAAAAGTATAAGAAATACTTGTTCCAGGACGATACAGAGAATCACGTTTGATAGATGTAATAATCTGTAACGTTATTTATTTAACCCTACAACGGACGGGCGCTTCCAAAGTCACACCGCTAGACGGGCGAGGTCTGTCAGGGTCATTTTTAAAATCTGCTTAATTTCAAAGTTCTATGAGTTATATCTATTAGTCTATTTAAACATTTATTTGGTACTTTTAGAATGTAATACCATAAGTAAAGTAAATCTATTGTAACGAATCCGCTAGGCTCGTAAAAGGTGTGAAAAATTGAAAATCCAGTTAATGAGGTAAAGTTTATTTATTAAGGACTTATTACTACACTTATTAACTATTATTATTACTACACTAATATGAACACTTAAAGTACTAAAATTGTTTATTTATAACACTATTTATTTACACTCACACTGGTAAATTTATTTATACAGCTCGGAATAGACTATTTGATTTTACCGCTCTGTTGTTTCCGTAGCACTTGCTTAGTTCAGACTGACTCCGTTAGGCTTGTTGAAAAAATATCGATACATCAATATATCGATATTATTTTTTCGATGTATCGATATTTTGGAGCGATATTTAATGTTTCGATATATCGATGTATCGATATAAAATTCCAAGTATCGAAAAAGTATAAAAATCGATATTTTTTATGATTAAAAAATCCTAAAAAGGAATACTTTTTTTTATACTAACATTTTTTTTAACAACTTACATTTTGTTTTTTTTTGTTTTTGGTCGACGCGGCTTTTTAATTTGGTACTTATTTAAGTTGGTTTTTAAGTTGGCAACTCTGTCTGTCAATTTCAACTGTCCGTCCGTATTATTACCATAACTGACTTATATATTATAACCTCAACGCGCGCGTATTTCTGCACTTGAGTACCTACCTAGATCTCAATCAATAACCAATTCACGTAAACAAAATAATTTGAGCATTGCAGTGGATTTCTGTTTTATAATGTCTAGTGTTGTATGGAACTTTTTCAAAAAAATAAACAATCAAAACGTTTCATGTAATCTGTGTGGAAAAACATATAAAAGCAGTGGCAATACGACGAATTTAGCTGCACATCTAAAAAATAAGCATCACCATGCGTTTTTGAAACTTAAAAATACAAACGCAAGGTCAAGTGAAGTGAATTATATTACACCAAGGGCTTCAGAATCTAAACGAATGACAGCAAGAACCAGTTCACCTGTTTTGTCTACTAATTCAACTATTACCATTACTAATGAACCAGCTGAGATAGAAAATAACTTCATGGAGTTGTCTGAATCTGAATCTGCGATTTACGATGATACCGGTGTAAGTATTTTATTTGTGCAAGACCAAACGTAGCTTTAGAATCTAACTATCACTCGTTCATAATTAATAACCAGTCAACTAATGATGTGTAATTACTAAAAGTATCGATATCGATAAATTTATATTTTGGTGTTTTCACTTAAACCTAATACTATTTATGACGACAAGTGTAATGAAATATGTACTAAATGTTCAATGATTTTTTTTCAGACTGGATCCTCCAAAGATGGTCAGAGACGTCAGAGTAAAGACTTGTGGAAACAGACTACACTCATAGACATATTCGAAAAAAGTTCAAGTTATGAAGGTGTTTTTTATTGGTATCAGATTACTGTATTGTTTATATTTGATTTCTACGAGTATGTTCTAATTTTATTATTTTTCTCAATTTAGCAGGGGGTCAAAAAACTAGCCAAATAAATCAAGCTTTGATCTACATGATTTGCAAAGACAACATGCCTCTATCGAGTGTAGAAAAATCTGGATTAAAAAGATTTATGAGTGTCATTTGTCCACGCTATAAGGTTCCATCTTTTATTATTGCCTATAGACAATATTTGCCGATTTAAAAAAAATTCTTCTTTATTTTTCCTTATTCACGTATTTTAAATTTTCATAAAATGAATGATAGTCCTTTGGTATTAATGGTTTGAGTGATAGTAAGTCCGTGTATTTTTGCTTGGTTAACGGGATTTTTCTTCAATACAACTCCTTAATTTCAGTTTCGACAGAATACTTCTTATTCAAACGTTGTGGAAGATCTTCCCATTCATTATCAAAAGATAATTTAAACATTAACCTATTGATGTAACTAATGGAAACTAATTCGATAGGGAATTCGAGATATTTTTTATTAATTAAAGACGATTTCTCTAATCATACGAATGTTTACTTTATGAAAAATAAATCTGAGACAATGGGTAAATTAAAAGCATTTATTAAGTTTGCTGAAAATGAAACGGGAAATAAAGTTAAAATAGTTAGGTCAGATAGTGGAACGGAATTTACAAATAAAGAAGTTAGAAAATTATTTGAAGAAAATGGAATTAAACATCAAACTACGGTAATCTATACTCCTGAGCAAAATGGTAAAGCTGAACGAGAAATAAGAACATTGGTTGAAGCAGCGCGAACTATGATGCAAGCAAAAAGTATGGAGAAATATTTTTAGGCAGAAGCAGTAAACACAGCAGCTTATGTCCTAAATAGAACGGCGAAAAGTAAAGAAGAAGGAAAAACACCGTATGAAGTTTGGTCTGGAAAGAAGTTTGATATTAATAATTTGGAAATTTTTGGATCTGATGTATTTGTGCATACTCCTAAACAAAAACGATTAAAGTGGGATGCAAAAAGTGAAAAAGGAATATTTGTTGGACATGGAGAAAATACAAAAGGATACAGAAATTTATTTTCCGGACAAACGAACAGTTGAAATTAAAAAGGATGTGAAGTTCACCAAACCAAGTATTGAAAAGTCAGTGATAATTAAAGAATTAAATCTGGAAAAAGCAAGTGAACCCGAAATTATTCAAATTGAGAAATTAAAGGAAACCGAAGAAATGGAAAATGATGTAATAGAAGGTAATTTTGAAAGAAGTGAAAGCAGTAATACAAATGAAGTGAATGAAGAACAAGAAACAAAAGTGGTTGGGGTTGAATAGAAGAAAAGAATTTAAAAAACGCTTCGTTTGTTACATGATTATGTGACATGTTTTATTACAATAAATGAAGAACCTAAAACATATAAAGAAGCCATGGAAAGAGATGATTCGGAAAAATGGTTGGAAGGGGTTAAAAAAGAACTTGAAGTGTTAAAAAATAATAAAGTTTGGGTTGAAGTATTACTACCTGAAAAAGTAGTAAGTGGGTTTTTAAAATGAAACCAACTGTAAATGGAGACGTCAATTACAGAGCTAGGCTAGTAGGTCGTGGTTTTGAGCAAAGAGATTTTATAGATGAGAGTGAAATTTATAGCCCTGTAGCAAAACTTGTCTTTATTATATTTCAATCCTCTCAACTGTAATACAGTTGGTGATCCAGGTTTATTCCCAGGCCGAATTGATTTGAAAAATTTTAAATCAGAGTAATTTTAAAAAAAATTATAATCAAGATATTTTACTTTGTACGGTTTTTTCATTCTAGATCCTTGAATAATTTGTACAAAATTACAAGGTACATACAATTCGCGATCTTTTTTACGTCGTTCTATTACCGCATGAACGGAATCACATTCCATCTGGGTGTAACCTTTAACTAAATATTTCAATGTCGTTTTTTGTAGCAAATTGATATAAAGCGTTCGCTATAGTGACATTGCGATTCTGGGCACTGCAACCGTCCCTATAAAATACAATCGGCGTATCAAGCTCAACTTCAGTCTTCAAAAAATCAATGAGACAAGACGCAAAAACGTTGCCATCCATGCTACCTTCACCTTCGTGCCATACATAACATAATACATCTCCATTTGCTATATTATATACTGTAAATTGATGACAGTTTAATTTTTGTTTAAAGTAAAGAGCACCTGTTGGTAAATGTGGTATCATTTGCACAGCTTGAACATCTACCGTGAATGCCTTGATCTCTCCAGCAATAGCCTTAGTTTTATCTTGGTCTTTTTCGTCCCGAGCACGGTTTTTTTCTTTTACATGATTATTGTATTCCTCTGTAGATATATTTTTATTTTTAAAAGCAAAACAAGTATCGCAGAAGTCTTTTCGCGGTTGAAAAATATCAATATTCATTGTTTGCATTTTTTAAGTAAAAACCCATAGCTAGGTACTTCATTATCTGGAATGTTCAGCTCTTTCATACATTTTAAGAAATCCCGAGAAACATCTTGAGCAGACTTATATAAAAATTATCTAAATATAATTTTGAGGAATCTTTTCGACAGTAATGTGACTCCATCTTGGGCAATTTCTTCAAAAAGTCCTCTGCATGTGATATCTTTCCTTTGATTATCTTTGAATCTTTTCTAGTATTCTTTGATTTAGTTTTTTTTAACAAACCGCAATCATTACTTTTCTTTACCCAGTTTAGAACCTGCGACTCTCCCAAATTTAACGTACTCAGGAACATTTTTTTACATACTAATAACCTTTGATTATTAACCATAAGATAATACTGAAGAGTGAAATTCCGACGAGATTCCTTTGAATTTTTTTTCCGAGGAATAATTTCTTTGGTAACACTCTTGTTACCAGTAGAGAGATCACATAAGACTTTTTTGGATCCTAATTCAAGTCCTTCCAAAATGAATTAAAAATTTTCTTTCTTGTTTTTTCTGAAATTTCATTGCACTTTTTGATCTGACTAGTAGCACATTTCTTAGAGTACATCCTGATTTTATTTTTCGTTCATTTCTTTGAGTCAATGAACTGCTCTCATCCTTTTTCCTACTCATGATAAAGTAACCCTTACCTTTTTCGCGAGCTTTTTTTACTTTGTTGCGTTCCCAGCCTTTATCATTGCCTTGATTCTTACGGGACCTTTTTTTTTATATAATTCCTGAATGCTCACTAAGCGTGATTGTTGATGGACGAGATGGACTTACGTCACTAGTTGCACTATCAGTTTGGTTCAGAATTAAAGAATTCGAAGAATTTAACAATCCACGTGATGAAACTGATTGATCCGAATCTACTACGAATAGTCCCGTAGTTTCATCTAAGTGCATATTGATAAATAAACTAGAATCAACATTCTCCTCTTCATCTTCGTTCATTGATGTACATTCGACAGGAATTAAAACTCCAGTAGCTTCATCGAGCACCATTACTAGTACTTGGCTGTTACTTGCGTTATTATTTCCATCTTTATCTGGTATGATTTTTTCATTTGATATATTTTGATCTTCCGATGACATATTTAATTCTAAAAAATACAAAATTTGATGTTATGTGAGCATTGTGTCAGTAATAATAGGTTAGAATTGATAATTGTTTAATTATTGATACTTACTGTGATATTTTTCTTTATTCCAATAAAAAATGTATTTATTAACTATTGTTTATTCACGGCGAATGACAATTATATTTACTGAGTAATAAAATTTATTTTAATAACATTTGTGACGAACCATTATTTTGCAATGCACTGTACCGCAAGAAGGCGCGCGCAGTGCATGTTAAGCAGTGCAGTAGCGATACGACAACTAAGATGGAGAACGACTACATCCACGCGTTCGCTATAAAAGACTTTAGTTACTTTAATTAGTTTTGTTCAGTAAAACATTAACTGTAATGCAAGGAACTAAAACCCCTTGTGTTATACATTTAACTAAATCACAGTGCTAAGAGGGAACTTGTTTATGCCCCATCTGGTATTTTAAGATACGGGATTGCGCATATGACAGTTTTTTTAATTGAGATACGAGATTGTATTTTTTTAAATAAAAAAAATTGGATGAATATTTTTATTTATAACTTTACAGATCCATGCGACAATATTTACTGATTAATTTTCCGATTAAAACTCAAAATCGTCAAAAATCGAGTTACGAGATTGCGTCAGAAAACCATCGATATGTAATTGAACAGTTCTTTTTACATGCAGCTATGCGTTGTCTGTTATAAATTGATGTATGTCCAATAGTAACAACTTTTTTTCATTTGTCGGTACCTGTTCAAAAAGTTTATTCATTGCGATGATAAATTGAAAATCGATATCGTTTGGATAATGAGTCAGTTTCACTGGTAGTATATCTTCTTTTGATTCATCAGAGTCTGAATCAATAGACAATATGGGAATCTTATCCATTTTTAAACCAGAGGTCGATGGCTCCATTGAAAGAATTTGAGGATCCTTATCCATATTTTTATCGAGTCACCTTGCGGATTCTGCTGTAATCGAAATCATACCCGGTAATTGATTTAATGGTGGATCATTCCGTTTAGATTTTTTATTTGGGGCGATAGTCTCCAAAAAATCCATTTCGGCAAAAAATTCCCATTCTGATTTAAATTGTGGATCATCACGCATGCGGTTTATTTGTCTTCTGCAGTAAACCCTTAGGCCGTGTTCTCACCGAAAGCAACTGGCAACTGCAACGCAACTGCAACGCGACTTTACCTTTATATTTCAATACACGTGTTCCCACTGATAGCAATTCAACTCAACCGCAACGCAATCAGGAAGAAACCAGTTGCTAAGAGTGCCGTACGCCGAGTCGCAGTCGCCAGTTTCTTCCAAGTTGCTTTGAAATAAGTCATGATGGCAGACGACGTAGGAAAAAATTTAAATTTTGTGGGGCTTGTGGAAGCACATCCCTGTTTATATGATATTTCTAAGGAAACATACACCCGTTTAGATGTAAAAGAAAAATCATGGGTGGAAATTTCACAAACAATGGGTGAATGTGGTAAGTCCAAATTAATTTTTTTTTAATTATTTTATTACCAATATGAAACATATATATGGGTAATTCCATGAAATTTGGGTAACTTTTAAAAAGTTTTTGTCCCCACCATGTTTTGGACGCTGATAAATTTGCGATTAGAGTATAACGTGATTAATTAAGTTATTATGTCATTCTTAACAGGGCCAGTCACTTTATGAATTTTGTAAAAGGCATCTAGGAACTGTCAGATATGGCTAGCGACTGATGAATAATTTTATTATTGTAATAAAACTGATAAACATTAAATTATTCAAAAATATTGCTAGTTGAAGTGAAAATCAGGATTTGGCCACTCCGTCATCCCTAGTCACATTTGCGGCAACGAACTGACGGTCTAGGGACTGACGATTTGTAGAAAAACTAAAGAAACACATGTTCTACAATAATTACTAGAATATCTAATGTCATATATCAAACAGGACTTCCAAACACTAGTAAATAAAAATTAATTAAAAACAATTGCTTATTATTTAACAATTAAAATACTCATCATCAACACGTGTTTTAGCAAAATCAATCCCTGTAGCACTGAATTAAAAAATGATTGAAGCGAACAAGTGGCCTCTGCGAGTAACTTTATGTCGTTACTTTAAAATCAACTGCCTTATATTCACTTATTTACTAGTTAATCCGCGAAATTTTAAATATTTGTAAGCGACTAGGGACTGATGGTTAAAGTCGCGGACAGTAATTTGACTTGCGAAAAATACATAATTATTTTTAAAATTTATAATAAATTGATGTTATTAAGTGCATAATCTAACTTTAAACATTTGTAAAGAAAATTTAAGTAAATGGGTAAATGTTTTTTGAACTAAAAATGCCCAAATAGAAAATTTCGATGCGCGGACATGGCTAGGGACTGACGTTTACGGTCATTAGAAATTTTTTTTTAAATGAATTTGACTTATTAATTTAAACAAAGTGAGCGTACTAATAAAACACATTTTTATCTATTATATAGCAATTTCGTAATAAAATGAATTCAATTAGATGAAGTGAAAAGTACTGCGGACATAGAGTTACCCAAATGTTATGTAATCACCCATATCTATTCAATATATTTGTACATCAATTATTTTGTCCTATTTACATTATGTGATTCCATTGAGATGGTATAGCCCCAGCAGGTGTCACAAAATAATCACATAGTTTTTCTCTAATATTCTGTGCTTCTGAATAATTTCGATTTACTTCTGGCACACGGTTAACCGAAACTGGTGGATGATCCTCACAAAATTCGTCAGTTTCTTTTTCTTGGGTAAATATGCCTTGCTTAACTCGAATAAAATTGTGCAGAACACATGCTGCTTTAATTACAGAATTTGCTGTTTCTTCTTTACAGCAAATAGGCCCTTCAAATAAACGGAATTTAGATACCAGCATTCCAAATGCACATTCTACACTTTTTCTTCCTTTTGATAAACGGTAATTAAAAACTCTTTTTCGGTTGTCTAAAGTGCGTTTTGAGTAAGGCCTCATAATATATTTTTTTAGCGGAAATGCTTCGTCTGCTACGAAATAAAAAGGAAAATCGAAATTTCCGGCAGGTAGTGGTCTAGGTTGTGGTAATTCTAACAATCCCAATTGTAACAAACGACCAATATTTGATGTTCGAAAAACTGCTCCATCGCTATTTCTGCCGACTTCTCCCACATCTATTGTAGTAAATAATCCATCCGCATCTACACATGCCATAAGTACAATTGAAAAATATCCCTTGTAGTTATAAAATGTTGATCCGTTTTAGAATAACGTTTGATTCGAAAGTGTTTACCATCTAAAGAGCCCAAACAATTCGGTATATTCCAGAGATTGTAATAACGATCAGCAATTAACGTCCAGTCTTCTAGAGTTGGTGTTTTCATATATTCAGGTTGTAGAATAGCCCAAATAGCTTCAGTAGTGGTTTCAATGATATTACTAATAGTTGTAAGACCTCGCATAAAAGAATAAGTCAAAGCTCTATAACTGTCACCTGTTGATAAATACCTGAAACAAAAACAATTATAATGCAAATATTATTTTTCCAGTGCAATCGTGTAAAGAACGGTGGAAGAATATAAGGACAGTATTTTTACGGCATTTAAGAAAAATTCCACCAAGTGGATCAGCTCAGGGACTTCAAAAAAAATACTATTTAGAAGATGCTCTTCAATTTTTGGTTCCTTTTGTGAAAAGTGGAAGGAAGCAAACTGGAAATTTAACGAAAAATAACGATATAGATACACCTCTTGAAGAAAGCACTATAGAGTTTGAAGAGACGGGGACAAATTCTAATACAGAACATCAGGTACAAATAAATAACACAAGACTAAATAGTTCAACTACAGCAACAAAACGTCGCAGTGCTGTAGATATGGAACAATCATTGGCAGATTACTTTGAGGCAAAACGAGCAAATGTTATCACCAAGCAAACTGAAAATGCAGATCAGAAATTCTTGCTCAGTCTTCTTCCTGATATAGAATTAATGAATTCAAATCAAAAAAGGAAATGTAAACTGCAATTCTTAGAAGTTATTGACAAAATATTACAGGATAATCTTACAAGTCAACCTTGTTTATCTAGAAGTTCGAGCGTACAATCTACACAATCAAGTGGCTTCAGCTATGATTCAGCTTCAACACCTGAACCTCTACCACCAACAAATGTGTGCGAACCATCCCAGCCTATAAAAATTTTTCAGCGACAATCTGATAATTATTATTATAATTTTGAATCCTAATTTAAAAAAAAAGACATTTTCTTACGTGTATCTATAAGGTTATAACAAATATATAATTATTACAAATAATAGAAACTTACCTTAATGTTATCAAAAGCCTTTCCTCGGTACTTATTGCTTGACGGAAATTGGTATCTTTCTTGCTGATTTTACTTTTTAGCATTTGTGTCAAGATTGTAAAAGTACTTTTGTTCATACGATAGAATCCGTGAAATTTAATGGGATCACAATTTAATTCTTGCGCGACTATATATGAACTATGGTCCATATTACGTATAAAAAAAGGGTTAACCCAAAATCTTCTATTGTTCTTTTTACGCTTTTTTATTAACAAGTAAGCAGCAACAATTTCATCATCTGATGAAGACGACATTTCTATAGAACTGAGTTGAACAGGAGTTGCTTTTAGTAAGTACACAAAAGCAATGCAACGGCAACTGCAATTGCATTGCAGTTGCGTTGCAGTTGCCAGTTGCTTTCGGTGAGAACACGGCCTTAAGGATTTCCAGCGACGTTGTTATTCACATTCTGAAAAGTATATTGTAATCATACATAAACCCTAAGTTATTTTATAAAGTTAAAAAATTGCAAATAGTTACTATAATTTCCACTTTTCAACTTATATACAGTAGACGCCGCTTAATTTGATCACGGTTAATGTTATCAATCGCGTGATTGCAATTGGCTTGGAACCGGCCACCCAATACAAATGCATTACAATTTGTTCGTTTATTGTTATCAATATTTTCTATTGTGATCAATGTGTCGACTCCGTTACGCCATAGGACAGTGGTTTCCAAACTATTATATATAACAGTAATGTTTTACAAACACAATTTTAATAACATGGTTCGTGTCGCCATTGTTTGAACGAAAACATATGTAAGTTACAAAGACTAAACGTCATTTATAACAATCTAACTGAAACTAAAATCATTTACATAGTATTCTGACCTGTTTTCATTCGAACGATGGCAACACGATTGTATGTTTACATTTTTCTCAAATTTTTTAAAATTTATTTCAACGTCCCACAATCAACACTTGTAAAATGTAGTTTTGTACATTGACTATGTATAGTTATTCACTTGCACAATTGTCTAACTGCATCTTATGTAACTAATTTGCAGCTGATTTATCGGTTTTCAGATATAGACTTTGCTATATCACAGTTTTGAACGAAAGTATTTTGACGTTGTCCTTTTCTTGTGTCGTGTTCCGGCTTCTCGATTTACACATTGCTGGATTATTTTTTTTATTGGAGTATCATTATAACAAAAAAAGTGAAAATTAGATAAAAAAATGTGTTGAAAAAGTTTATTATTTCTTACCTTTTTTCCCGTACTTGACGTATACTGGATAAACACTCATAAACGATAGCTTCATAACAAGGTGTTTTGTAGATGTCCTCAGACCACGCTAGTTCTATGCTAACTTGCTAAGAAGCGCTTCGGTGTAAAGAACAAATGTTTTTTCTGAAAAGATAAAATGTAAGGCGAGTTTAACAAATAGTCGTACAATAGTTGTTAATATTCCATTTTTACCTGATGGACGAGTAGGGAGATATCCGTAAACAGAGGTTCAATCGTTGTGCCGAATGGATGGCGGCATTATTTTTGTCGAGGTAGTTCGATATGGGCGGAAATTCCAAGAATCATTTGCAAAAGAATCGGAAATCTTGGCGACGAAAAGGAATGTAGAACTTGTAGAGTAATATGACGAGCTGTTGTGCAAGTGGTCTTCGTGAATAAAATTCTAAATAAAAAAATCTGTTAGAAAACTTTTGAAAATTAACAAAACAGTGATAACATACCTTTTGTTGATTGTGACCGTGCGATGGTCTGCTTCTTCTTCCGTGTAATTATATTAAAATTTAAAAAAATCTAAAATTACATTTATATACAAATTTTATTTTACACAATATTTACAATTAAGAGGACTGGATACCGAGCTAATTCACCGTTTTCCTTCTAGCATCGTTATTAGTGATGCAATTATAATGCGGTTTTCGGCATTTAAATTATATTTTTATATAGAATAGCGGATGTAGGCTAAAAATTTTAAAAAGTCATAAAAAAGGACAAAACTTTTTACTGTATTAAAAAAATTAAAAAATAGTACACATCCCATACGTAAAATTTTAAAATAGAACTCTTTTATAGGAAAAATTTTTTTATTAATCCAATTTTTAATGAATGAGAAGAAAAACCGTGATTTTTACCGATTGAGGGCGCTCATGTCAGAAAAGCGTATTTAAAAGGTACATGCAAATTTTGCAACGCTGTTTGAACGGTCAGACTTTGAGAGCGTATGATAAATACAGCAAGCGGTAAATTTCTTTAAATCACGTCTAGTTGCATTTATAGTGTCTATTTACTGATTACCTTTTCTGTGTTTAGTTTATTTCTTTTGCATTTATTGCATTTTGTGTGTTTACTGCGTTCAACATATTTACTACATTTATTTTGCTTAATATCTTGATTACCTTAATTGTATTTATTCATTATTAAATTTTAATTAAATTTAATAATGGGAAAAATAAAGCTTTGTCAAATAAGAACAAGAGCTTATCTGTTAAACGAAAAGTAGGAGAAATGCTATGCTTCGGGTTATGTAAGTATTTCAATATATTGTACATTTAATAAATTAGCAATGTATATGTGTTAATTTAATTAGAGCCAATAAAACTCAATCAAAACCTGTGCTCATTGACGATATCAATAATTTAACTAAAAGGAGTGAATCAGAACTTAATGGGTAAGCATTTATTTAAAAATGTACCAAAAAATTGTACAATCTAATGAAATAATTATTAAAAAATAAAATTCAAAGCAAAATATACACCCAATTAATAAATAATATATAATTTAATGCATAAAAATAATTATAAAATTTTAGAGTTGATCAGATGTATCAAACTACTCCTAAAAAATGTAAAACATTATTTGAAGAAAAACAATCTTTATCTTCAACTTCTTATACCAAGAGCACAAATACTTTCAAGTAAATATAAATGTTTTATTTCAACCTTGGAGGACCAAAAGATGTCTAAAGTCTTTTTTATACTACAAAACTGATATACTTTTTTAAAATTATATTATTTATTAAAAAACGTAAACACACATCAAAATCACATAGAGCAGTAAATAAAAAATAACTTTTACTACTGTTATTCAACTGTGTACTGTAAAAAGCAATTAGACAATTTGGTTATATTAATTTTTATAAATAATTATTCAATCTTATTCAATTGTACAATTTAGTTTGGAGACACGTAATACTTCAGAAGATGATAATTTTGAAGAAACCCTTTTACAAGGTCGACGATTGTTTGATGTACAATTCTTATTTAAACAAATAAAAGAATTGAGCAAACACGATGGCCTTTTTAACTGCGGTATAGGAGATATGAATGTAATAAAAGAAGCTCGAAAAGGATTTATGAGTAACTTTACCCTGAAATGCAGAGTATGTGGACTTACTCGTGACATTTCCACTGAAAAGCAGGAAAATGATGATTTGTCTATAAATTTGGCTCTTCCTATGGCAACAATTTCTACTGGCATAGGGTACTCTCAATTAGATGAAATCTGTAGCACAATTGAGATGCCAATGGTATCAAATAAATCGTACCAACGCTTTCATGAGACGGTTTCTGAAAAAATTAGAGGAACAGCTTGGAAAAGCATGGAAATAGCTGCAAAAGAAGAATATGATTTAGCTGTGAAAGAGGGGTTTGTTGATAAAGATGGTATACCTTATATAACAGTTGTAACAGATGGTGCATGGTCAAAACGATCCTACAATGTTAATTATAACGCAGCTTCGGGCGTCGTAAGATACATTTTATATATTACTTGTGGATACACTGAATATATGTATATTTTATTTAGGCTTGCATAATTGGTTACCGTACCGGAAAACTTTTATATTTAGGTATAAGAAACAGCTACTGTTGTGTATGTGCTCGGTATACCAACGAAAATGAAGCACCTATTCACAATTGTTTTAAAAATTGGAAAGGTACCAGTGCAAGTATGGAAACGGACATAATAGTAGATGGCTTCAAAAATAGTATTGCCATGTATAATATGAAATATTTAAAACTTGTTGGGGATGGTGACAGTTCTGTGTATAAACAATTATTAAAAATTAAACCATATGGAAATACGCTAATTGAAAAAATTGAGTGTAAGAACCATCTACTCCGGAACTTTGTCTCTAAACTTCGAGAAGTAACAAGTAAGAATTTAAAAATTTATTCAAATTTTGCAAATTTTACATAACCTACTCAACAATAGTGTTTTTGACTTTAAACATTTTTTATACTTATTGTTATTGATTTTTTGTGACATGTTTATTCAATCATATAATATCCAACATTTCAGAAAAAAGACGCAGTGATTCCTCAAATCATTTGGTTGCTCCTTATTTAAGAAAGAACGTTTTAAACCAATCTGCCAGATTTCGGAAATGTGTTGTTTCGGCTGTTAGAAAAGAATATCTGACTCAACATCTTTTTCCGAAAAAATTAAGTTTTTAAGAGCAGATATTCTTAATATACCGTCGCACATATTTGGCGAACACGAAAAATGTGACGAAATTGGATATTATAAATGTGTTCCTAAAGAGGAGGAAAAAAATTATGTACCTGAAATGAAACAGTGTGGCCTATATCAGGATGTGACTGCGTGTACCTATAGATTACTGAGTAACATTGGAAGCCTAATTCATAATATGGATAATAATGTTGCTGAGCATTACAATTCCATCGTTTGTAAGTTTGTGGGTGGAAAAGACTAAACTTTTCCCTAAAAGGTGGTTATCAGACACGATGTGAAGCGGCCGCTCTCTCATTTAATTCTAATGGCAAATTTCATCGTAATTTATATAAAGCCTTAGCATTCAATAGTCCTAGAATATATTTAAAAAACTATGGACATAAACAACTGAAAAGTAGAACGAATTTAATGAGAAGACGGTTAATTCAACGCAGATCCTATAATAGAAAGCAAAAACCTGATACTGATAACACGTATGGGCCAGGTGAAAATTACATTAATGACATGTGTGAGGAGGAGTACAACGCAAAAGAAGAAGAATTTTTAAAGAATTTGTGCAAAACACCTCACCAAATAGCCCAAATTGCAAACGATACTTCGGGACAGGCCGATTGTATTCTATGGAAACAGGAAAGATGTTTAAGGCTCACTGCGTCAAATTTTGGGCGAATTTGTAAATTAAGACCTACAACATCATGTGAAAATTTAGTAAAAGATCTGCTCTATAACAATTTTTTTGGAAATAAACACACCAAGTATGGATTAGAAAGTGAAAAACTTGCTATCCAATCATTTTCCAATCTGTACAAGCATTTAAATGTGCAGAAGTGTGGTTTGTTTATTTCTGAAAATTCTCCTTTTGGGTGCTAGTCCTGATGGTCTCATTAATGAAAATGCCTTACTAGAAATTAAATGTCCATCTTCATGCCGAAACATTCATCCTAAAGAAGCTAAGTTGCCATTTACAGTACTTAACAGTTCAGGTAAATTAGAACTTAAAAAATCTCATGCGTACTATTACCAAGTGCAGGGACAACTGTCCGTTACGCAAAGAAATATATGTTACTTTGTTATTTGGAGCAAAATGGGAATGATTGTAGATGAGGTAGTTTCCTTCAATGTTATAAATATTATTATTCATTTTGTTGTTTTAGATACATAGAGATGATTTATTTTGGAGTAGAGATATGCTTCCAAAATTAAAGTTATTTTATTATAAATGTGTGCTACCGGAACTAATTGATCCGAGATATAAACGAGGCTTATCATTAAGAAATCCTCCTCGGCAAGAGAATAAACATTAACTGGCCTACAATCATACAGTATGTACATATTTTAAAATATGTCGAGTATTTTAAGCTATCGTCAAAATTGGAATATATGTTATATTACATAGAAATAAAAGCTGTATAGAGATATGAGTAAAAATATTTATTTAGAGTATTGAATATACTTTGAGTATCTGTTTTAATAGAAATTATTTATTTCTCGAATTTAGTAATAAAAAAACGTTTACACTATTACAATATATGGTCAATAATCACAAAGACATTGATTAAAAAATACAACGATATTTCTATTATTTAAAAATTGAATCTTTGTTTTTTTCACAAAATATTTAATATTAAATTAACACTCACCATTTTATGTCTTAGATGTGTATTATTAAAAACCGGATAAATAGGTTTTGTAACAAGGAAAATATAATAATTTTCCGATTTTAATGTGACACTTAATTTTCTTATTTTTTAGAGATATGAATAATTTTGTTTTATTTTTATACAAAATATATTGCATACTTTTTTTGTAGAATTTGTATAAATAATTATTTATTAATAATTGTAATTATTTATAGGCATTAGTAGTAAAAAGATAATTTTTTATTACAATTTAAAAATATATTTTTTTATTGTCGTCCTCCACATTATACTTCCTTAAAACTGCAGACTGAAAGCAGCATAAAAAATGATTCGAAATAAATGAAATAAAAGAAATGCGTAGGTATTTTAAAGTAGTGAATATCTAAGATTGTAATGTTTCCCGAGATTCAATGCTGAGGATTTTCATTGCGAATTCGATTCCTTTGCAATGTTGCCACGGACTTACAACCCGCCGATTACTACTAGAATTACGTTTTATATAGACAGTTTTGTTTAAGTAGAATTGAATAGGTGACACAAAACGAAACAGTGCATTTCTTAATCGGCGCGTTTGCTTCGAGCAGGACTAGGGTATATCTCCCAGCGAAGACGTAAGACGAGTGTTTGTTTTCATCTGAAAAAGTCACGTGGTCCCCAGTCCTCTTAATACGCTAGTCTGAAAAACCATAAAGTTAAGTATCAAAACTACTTTCAATACGCCTTCTTTGATTGTAATTAACTCGAAATCTTTTCGTTTATGTCATCGAAACTATGTCATAAGTGTCTGTACGTCCAATTTTTCTGTCGGTTTTGACAAAAGTTTCGAGCGCGTTATTTAGGATCATATTTTTCAATGTGTCAAAATTTATCCTTTTAGAATTTTGATAATTGAAAGTTATACCTTTTACTTTACAAATAAATTCAAATTGCTGCTTTTTTATTGAAAATAATTTTAGGGCGTAGCTTTTCGGGCCACTGCTATCGTACTCTTCTATATAGCTCCCTTACCCGTAACTTAAAATTTCATCTGTCATATTACCTAAGAAATTCCCTATTTCGGGTATCCATTCTCCAGGTTTTTCTGCGAATATTACCGAGTGTGTGTCAAAATATAAAACTCGGCGCCCCAATTTTTCCAAATACTTATAAAGTTCTTGTCGCGCATTAGCCGTTGTATATGCCGCAATTTCAACGTTTACGGTATTTAACGGCTGCACACTATCGCTATATTTGTCCCAGCTTAATACAACGGTATGATCGTCAATCGTTGTCAGAGAATTTGGGGTCACAGAAGGGTTTTTTAACATTTTAAAAAGTTCATAGGGATTTGCAATGATGGTTGTCTGCATTAGATTTTCCCATTGAGCAAATTTGCCCCAAAAACCGTTCAAACATAATTTTGAAATGTATCTAAAACCCGGATTGTTCTTTAATGGAATCTTTATTTAAATGTACACCCTCTTTTTCAAAATATTCTTTGATGTACTGTGGGAACCGCAGTTCCTCTAACGGTACTTTCTTGCTGGTAATCCTTTTACGATCCACCCCACGCTGCTTCCGAAAACCTAAGATCCATGTCCACTCACGTTCCAATCTACATAACCAATTTCCAGCCTTTCATTTCTTAAATTCCAGTTTGGCGGTAAATGTTTATTTGTAAACACTACCGTTAGGTTAGTAATCTGGTCGTAAACCATTGCGACAGCCATTGTCCTCGAGCGTGGGACCCTTACTCTTCTTTTCAACCCTTTTACTATAAATACCTTTTCTCATTCCTCGTTCCTCGATCGACCTGTTACTACGATTCATCGAGCTGCACACTTTTTCGACAACACTGCCTCCAGCATCAACTTTATTTCCGCCACCGTCAGTGATCCACCTCCGGTGCAACCATCACCAGCGATCCACCTCCGGTTCCGCCACCGCTAACTTCATCTCAACTTTAGTTCATCTGTACATATTCTTCCCCAACTTGTAAATAACCTTTGTATATATCCAAAAATAAAAAGTGGTAACACGCCACAGTACAAATCGCGCGATTCATCATTGACGCATTTTGACGGCCATCCGCTGCACTCCTGCTTTATTTTTATAAAATTATTGACATACTTGGAAAATAAACGGTCACATTTTTCCTCTAAATTGTATTAGATGACTTGATATTCCCAAATTTCAAAAATTGTAATTATTTTTACAAAATAATTATCGAAGAGTTACACTCTTCGATACAGCCTTTGGAAGTTCGTCTGCTACGTAAGTGCCAATAAATGATCTTTGTTCTAAAGCGTGAAAACATGTACGTTCAAACATTTCTTCGCCACAAGTTCTACATAAGATAAATAAAAGCTTGCCATGCATTTTGACGGGTAAAACCGGATGATAAAGATCACGGGGCGGTAAAATTGAACGATCAAACGAGCGCCCGCCAAAGGCGGGCGCGAAGTTTGATCAAAATTATATGAAGTGTCTCGTTCGAAGATAATAGTATAATGTAGTCATGCTTCAATACACAACGTTTAGCGCTTAAATTCATAATATTCTGGCGCTCCCCGCCATCTTGTCTCGACATGCGCCCTCTTATGCTCATATTGTTTTGTGTTACGAATATCACAATTATCACGCTTACCTTGAAGATGATAGTGGGAACATCTGTCAATATTTTTCGGGTCAGAGTAGGGTGGGAGACTATCATCTCTCATCATCAACACCTTCTACTGGTTGGTTTAGTAATAATGACACTGCTGCACCCAAAGCACATAAGGCCGTACCTACACAGTTTTGAGTCTCGGCAAAGTGCTCGTCTCTTTTCTTAGCTATGTCACTAAGGAGAGGAATTATTTCCAGGTTCAGTTTTGGTGCTTCAGTATAAAACTCGCCCTTTCTTTTGTATGACTCAAGAATATCTTTTTTATTTTTCTCCAGAAGACCCTCGATTTTCCATTTTCCCCACGTATCATTTATCTGTGGATGATATTTGATATTCTTAAGCATACCTTCATCTGGGTCCAAGCCTAAAACCTTTAACACATTATCTTTGACCACTTCTAGCTGATCCGTTTCAGGCGTGACCTCCTCAGGGTCAGACTCGATGTCTTTGTTTTTCTCAGCATCTGAGAATTAATAATTAAAAAATAATTAAAAGGAAAAAAGGACACTTATTGTGTTCTTGTGATATTTATGTTCTTATTGAACTTTATCACCCAATTAGCCACGGTGGTATGGACCTGGTGCTGCCGTGTGGCCGTACACCTCTCAACATTCGTATGGAAAGTTGAGAATATTTGGGCATTGTATAAGTAATAAGTGGAATTTACCTGATGTGACAATAGACGACACTGGATCCACATGAGAATTAACTGGTGATTTTTGTTCTTGTTGAACCTTAACCAGCATTTCAACTACCTTTGCGAGGTTATCCACGCGAGTCTCTAATTTCTCCCATTTGTTTTCCTTTTTACGTCTCGATTCTCTTGAAGGAGATCTTGAGCCAGATCTAGAGCGTTTTTTACCCATGTCTAGTGTATATTCGTAATTAATAATTTATTTTTCAACAGTTGCGTATAGAAAACGTGTTTATATTTCAGCACAACGAAACAATATGAGCATAAGAGGGCGCATGTCGAGACAAGATGGCGGAGAGCGCCAGAATATTTTGAATTTAAGCGTTAAACGTTGTGGATTAAAGCATGACAAGCATGACTACATTATACTATCATTGAGAACGAGACACGTAATATAATTAAGTATTTTATCAGCCCTTCAACTTTGTTTATATCAATTTTGGCGCATTCGACCGATCCTACAATAATTTTCGGATGTCCCACAGGGTATTTGGCGTATTTGTTGATAAATGGATATAATGAACACACGTCGAAGTAACGAATTTTTTCATTTGATTGAATTTTGTAATGGAGCTTTACTGCATTAGTGCGTACTCCAAAAAAGCTGTCGCGAGGATGTAAAGGAGAGCATTCAAAAAATTTTAAATACACAGTGCGTCCCATAGGAAATAGGACTGAGGCCCCCCTGTGAAAACGGTTTGAGCAATTTGAGTTTAGTTTTTTTTTTATTCAAAATAATCTCCTTTGGAGTTAATGCAAGTTGAAAACCGAACATAAAAATTGTCGAAGCATCTCTCACAGTCATTTTTGGAGATGTCCTTGAGAAATCGCTTTGCGGATGCTTGAATGTCCGAAACGGAAGTGAAATGATGTCCTTTCATTGTGATTTTTAGCTTTGGGAATAGCCAAAAATCACACGGAGCTAAGTCCGGGGAGTATGGTGGATGGTCAATCACAGTGATCATTTTTTTTCCTAAAAACTTTGATATGGTGAGGTACAAAACGAGCGCAACTTTTTTCCTACCCAAGTCATCAACAAGTATTCGGTGGACAGTGCTCTTCGGGATCCCTGTCATATCCTCAAGAATTTTCACTGAGACACATCGATCATTTGCCAAGATATCGGCTATTTTCTGAATGTTCTCTTGATTTCGAACATCCTTGGACGGACCCGGACGCGGATCATCTTCAATCGATTCTCGTCCATCTTTGAACCGGCCAAACCACCGAAACACGTTGGAACGATTCATAGCTTCATTTTGATATGGCAGTTGGATCATTTCATTGGTTTCTGTAGCTGTTTTGCCGAGCTTAAAGCAGAACTTGATTGCTGCGCGTTGTTCGTTTGACATTTTTCAAGAAAATTGTAACCGAGTCGAAAAAGTGAGTTTAGGAAAAACGTGATTGTGAGACAACGGAAGCAAGGATACGAATGAAACTTGTTGTGAGTACTCAGGAATTGTTTACCTATCTGTTTCTAGAGACTATTCCGAGAGGTCACTACTGGATTGACCCCAGGGACCTCAGTCCTAATTCCTATGGGACGCACTGTGTATTCAATATTTATTTTTGCCTAGATATTATGAATCAACAAGTTTTTGAATTCGCATTCTTTCATTTCGACTAATGTGTAGCCAAAACTACTAATGCGGGCAGCAATGGTTTCGGTTCGTTCTCTTTTAGACAGCATCGTGTCTTGTACATTATTGGTTAATGGGGTAATTTGATCAGGGAAGCATACTTTGCATCCGTGACAATAGTACCCATGGAATTTATAAACGGTATTTGTGTCTTCGCAATATCTGTCAACCAATGGACCATTTTTTAATCGCACATACCGCACATACAAGCAGCATGTCCTTTTGAAAACCAAATAGAGCAGAACCAGATTGTCGGGTTTTGTCAGGCAAGAATTCCTTTGGAATTTCGGCCTTATTCTTCCTCATTGTTCCAATACAGGTTATCTTTTTTTGAAATAATAGTTTTACTAAATTGTAGCTAGTGTACCAGTGGTCCACTGTAAGATTACGACTGCTGTTCGAAATAGGCTCAATTAGTTTCAAGACTACAGCTGTCGGAGAGTTTGAGATATTATACGGTCCAGTTGATTTTGAATCGCACAATGCGTAAATTTTGATGCCATATTTGGCTGGCTTTTTGGGGATGTATTGAATGAACGACCATCTCGCACGAAAAGGTTCCAGTTTTACGTCAATTGTCAAAAATTCTCCAGGAGAATATCGATTTTTGCAATTATTTACAAATGTGTCCAATACAGTTCGTATTGCAGCTAACTTATCTGTTTCTGCTCGTAAAGGGCGTGTCCTTTTGTCATCAAATCGCATGCATCTCAATCTCTTGTAGCTCATAGTAGCCCGCGTAATTTCCATTCCTGTTCCATCAGTATCCCATAGCTCCAGAACATTTGTATGAGATCTTTTTTTTTATCCCAATGCGATACAGCAGCCCAAAGACAGCGTGGATTTCTATAATATTAGTCTCTTTGGCATCTCTATCTCTTTCATACTGTATTTCCAAACGTTTTTTTTGTATAAATATATTAGTACATTTTACAATTTCTAATACAATTGTCTCGTCAATTATTTTATGAAAAGCACTCAATTCTGAAGTAAGATTCTGGGCAGAAGTTTTAGGAGTTGAGAAACGTTTTACAAGATTTGTCGGTTTGGTTTTTGCAAATTTACTACGCACCTCAGTCTTTGACCACTTAGTAACTTCGTCCTTTCCTGTAAAAACAATTGAAGTTTCATCATCATTGTCACTAAACCGTTCATCGTTCACGTCATATTCCTGTTCACTGTTACTATCATGATCACTAAATTCAATCTGTTCTTCTTCTTCCTGATCAATATCTGACTCATTTTCAAATAAAACTGACATTTCCTCTTCAGGTCTTAGCGTTTCCCTAAAAAAATTATACGGACTAATTCATGTATTACCTCTTTTTATTTTTTATAAGTAAGTCAACAATTAATGTAAATGATATAGTAAAAGATAAATGGTACTATCATAATGATTTCAATAAATATTAAGTATTAAAATAATATAATGATTAAAAAAAATATTTACATCTTCAGGCGCGCCGCACACTTTGTGCTGCAGAGTGTTTTCTTCTTTTGTTGTTTACAAGATTGCAGTAAGGTTGTTGAACAAACATACTGGCTGACTGATAGATAAAAAAACACTGATAGGTTACATGCAGTTTCGCAAATTTTGTTATTTAATTCAAGTAGCAGCACTCGTTTTAGAGAGACTGTCGCACGCAGTGCTCCAGGGCGCCCGCTGCAAGGTTAATAGTTTCCGGTATAGCCATCTCTTTTGGCAGACCAGAGTGTGACGCATCATCGGTGTTCGTACGACCACTTTTAAATTCAGTAAACCAGTCAGTAATGGTTGATTTTTCTGGTGCAGAGTCCGGATAACACTTATCAAGCCCTGTTTTCGTTTCAACGGTGTTTTTTCCCATCAAGAAGCAATGTTTTATCAACACACGAAATTCTTTTTTACCATTGTTTTGAAAATAAAAAAGTTGTTTCACTAAAATCACTGTTACTTTTGAACCAAACGTCAGATGGTCATAAAATTTTGACACCTACCTTATAAAGGTTGGTACTTACTAAAAAAAATTAATTCTGTATTTGTGACGCTATCTGTGTGTCAGACCGGGAATTTATCAGCCGATGTGTTATTTACCTTTTACCTGACTGGCTTACTTCAGAAAATTATGTTATTGAATTTTTTTTTAATTTTTATTTTCGTTTAAATAACACGTACCTAATGTAAAATCTAACACCTTGTTCATTACAAATATTGTGCCTACATTTCACACAAAACAGCTGCATCGGAAACTTCAAGCGATTGAATAATGTTAGAGCTGCGTCATCCTTTAAGGATGATTGTAAATAATGTAATTTTCGAACCTTTAAGTGTGAAGAATTATTATTTATTAATGAGTTAAACATGTCTCTAAACGCTAACCATTTGTTATATGTACCATCAAAGGTAGGGAGATCAATATTGGGTAAACGTTCTGATTTTGAGATGGCTAAACTCATTGGAGAACTTATTTGAATATTCCCGAGTCGAAATTTAACGTCTCCAATAGAGCCTCCAATTTTAAAAAATCGGAAAGCGATCTAGATACATCTAAAATACTTAAACGCAATGCAATTTAGGACCTCTCAACAACACCTCAAACCGACGGTTTTTCGACGATTTGCACACTTGAGGCGCTATTGAGGACGTAATATAAACGAATAGCGTCTCAATAGCACCGCAACAGTCTCAGTTCCAGCAGTAAATTGGAGGTCTTTGATGTGCTGTTGAGGACCAAATAAAGGTAGCTAGCACCTCAATAGCTCCTCAAAGTTCTTAGTTAATAATAATAATAATAATACGTATTATTAAATATTTGAATATATTTTGTTGCGATTGAAAATTTAAACATACATATTACATGAAACAATCATACACTACTAGTATTAATTTATAATTATAAGGACAATAAAACGTTTTCAGCAGACACATGTTAATTGATATGGGGAGTTACATGAGGACTATGGGTATGAATCAATGTTTGAATTTGGTAAAAGATAATTATTTCTTGACGAAATATGATTATTTGGATAAGGTTGGATTATTTTATATTGGTTGTTAGCATCATAAACAGAAGTTATGTAAGGGTTTGGATGGGAGTAAGCAATCGATTTTTTATGAGGTTTACAATAAATTTGGTTTTGTTGATTTATCTGATTTTGGGGAGTTGAAGCTACAATAGAATGCGGAGACGAAGTATCAATTTAATTTTGAGAGTTCACATTACTACCAGAAGTATAATAAACTTGATTTCCTTCATACTAATTGTTCGAAGTTTGAGATTGGATAGCATGTTGTTTATCGTTTGAATCGTTTATTGGGTTTATTTTCCTTTTCTTTTTCTGTGGTTGATTTTGTCCCATCGGCGGTCGATACCTTTGTTTGTTAAATGATATCTTATTAATATGTTGAATATAAGTTTTCTTATCTATCACTACATTATCAACCATCCTGCTATTCGCCCACTCTGTAATTTCACACATGACAAAAGAATTACAAAAATATGATAATTAATTGTGTATATATTTACTATGTATTCCATGGAATATTATCGGATTAATAGGTGGTTTAGGACTCCGTTTGCCCAATGCACTAAAATTTTTGATTGAATTCCCGTTTTCCAATAAATATAGTTTTACTTAGCTCCCACTGATGAATTGGAAGTGTTAAAAACGATTGATAACTTAAAGAATAAATCGGGTGGCATTGATAAATTACATGCTAAGGTCATAAAAAACATACGCATGTTTCTAGCTACACCTTTAACTGTTATATTTAATACAATTTTAACCTCGGGGATTTTTTCTAGCGCTTTTAAAATGGCGGAAATTGTACCTGTACATAAATCAGGAAGTAAGAGTTCACTTGAAAATTATAGACCAATCTCTCTGATTTCTAATTTTGCCAAGATTGTAGAGGTTTTATTATTCAATAGACTGTATAAATTTTTTGATGATTGTAATATTTTTTCATGCAATCAATATGGTTTTAGGAAGGGCAAAAGTACTAATCAAGCTATTGCCAAAGTCACTGAATTTATTTACAGTCAGCTTGATAGTAGTAAACCAGTTATTGCTGTCTTTCTTGATTTGGCAAAAGCTTTTGATACTGTGGATCATAATATTCTATTAAGTAAGCTTGAGAGACATGGAGTCAGAGGGCTGCCTTTTCAGTTGATAAAAAGTTATTTGTCTGACAGATACCAATTTGTTAATATTGAAGGACATTATAGTTCTAGAAGCTTAGTAAGGGTGGGAGTTCCCCAGGGTACAGTATTGGGTCCGTTGTTCTTTATTATATTTGTGAATGATCTCTTGGATTTACTGAATAATAATAATATAATAGCATATGCTGATGATACAGTCATTCTTAACTTTGAAAGCAATTGGGCTGAAACTGAAAAATGTACTAACGAACATCTAGAAAAGGTCTTTAGTTGGTTATGTCTGTTATGACTGAAACTAAGAAAAAAGGAAGAGGAACTGAAATGATAGGAGAGTATATTCACTTTTACAGTGGGGTGGATAAGGATGTAAGAGCGAAAAGAGGTGTATCCATAGCCGTACATAAGAAATATAGAAAGAACATCAAAAGTTGGGAAGAAGTCGATGAACAAATAATTACATTAGAAATGAAAAAAAACGGAGAAAACATAGTAATAGTAGGAGTATATGCTCCAAGTGAAGATGCTGGAATAGCCATAAAAGACAGATTTTATAATAAATTGGAAAACATATTAGTAAACTTAACAAGAACAAAGAAATATGTATATTAGGAGATCTCAATGCTAGGATTGGAAAAAGGAAAAATGACAAAATTGTTGGAGAGTATGGAGAAGAAACAGTTAATAATAATGGGAGACAACTGATTGATCTATGTTATAACAATTCTTTGAAAATAATGAATGGACACTTTCAACACAAAGACATTCATAAATTCACTTGGGTTCAACACACGAAGGGACAAAAATCTATAATAGATTATTTGATCATGGGACAAAATTCAAAACTTAAAACAAACGACGTAAGGGCATATCGAGGTGCAGAATGTGGGTCGGACCACTATTTGATAATAGCCAGCATAGTGGTTAACTATAAAAAGGAAAAGAGCGGAAGACAAGATGAGGATACAAAAGAATATAGAGATACAGAAAATATAACTTATAATTTGGAAAGCTTGAGACAAGAATCTATACAATTCCTTTACAAACGAAGAATAACTATAAAACTACACGAAAGAATCTATACAGAAGTAAACAGTACCGAAGAAAAATACCAACAAATTAAAGAGTGCATACACCAAGCTGCGAAAGAAGCGTTAGGATACAAAGAATGTCATCAAATACGAAATCCAGAATGGTGGACAGAAGACATACGGAGAGCAGTAGTAGAGAAAAAGAAAGCTTATCGGAAATGGTTGTATACAAAAGATCCCGAGGATAAGAAAGAATATGCAAGTTACAATAGGAAGGTAAAACAGATGATCACAATAGAGAAAAATGAAATGTGGGAGAGGAAATGTGAAGAAATTGAAAGATATCTTGGAGGTACAAGAGTGTCACAAGCGTGGAGAACCATAAAAAATCTTAGAAAGGATAGGAAGGAAACAGGAGGTATAAATTTGATAGCAGGAAAAGAATGGGAAAATCACTATAGAGAATTATTAACGGAAAACAGAGATATATTCAAAGGAAATATAGAAGAAGCAAATATGAACGAAAAGAAAACGGTAGAGGAAGTCAGTGTGAGAGAAATAAGAAACACGCTGAAAGCTATGAAATGTGGTAAAGCGCCAGGACCAGGAAATATTCCCATAGAGCTAATTAAATATGCACCAGAAGTCTTGCTACAAAAGATAGCAGAAATTTTCAACGCATGCATGATACGAGGACAAAATATTCCTGAGGATTGGAATATGGCTCACATTAGTTCAATATACAAGAAGGGAGATAGAAGAAAATGTAGAAACTATAGAGGAATAAGTGTTACGAGCTCATTGGGAAGATTGTATGGTCGGATTGTGAAGCAGAGAATTGAAACAGACTATGAAGATATAGAGGAACAAAGCGGTTTCAGGGCCGGAAGATAATGTTTGGACAATATATTTACTCTACAACAGTTAATAGAAAAAAGGAAAGCCCGAAATCTACTTACATACCTTCTGTTTATCGATCTCGAAAAAGCCTACGATATGGTGCCCTTGAAAAAATGATTTAACACTTTGACGAAAATTGGCCTAAATGGAACATACACTCGAGCGATTTCTAATATATATAAGAACCCACAGAGTGCGGTAAAAATGAGAAACAAAGTTTCAAAACCTTTCAAAGTTACTGTTAAAGTTGTTTTGTATTTGTAATGTATATTTCATGATAGTAGGCATATCGGAATGTTTATATAAAACATTAGAGTAATTATTGTTGTTAGTTACGAAAAAGTTACGTGTATTTTGAGAAGTTGTAACATTGAATAATTAAAGTTCTTGTATTTAACTAACATATTTTGGTCCTTCGAGCCGGATATTTAAGAAGAAGACTGCTTTTATAACTTATGGGCAGCATTGTGATATAAATATTTGAGTTAGTTGAAAAAAAAAAAAAAAGTCTGCTTTTATAATTTTGGGCAGCAGTGTATTTGCATATTATAGAAGAAAAAGTCTGCTTTTATAACTTTGGACAGCATTGTGTGTATTTGGAAAAAAAGGAAGTGTCTGCTTTTATAACTTCGGGCAGCCTTGTGTTATATGTGTTGGAGTCTGGTTGGAGCCTGTGTGGAGTTTTGTGTTGGAGTCTGGAAATAGAATTTGGATATAAAGAAAAAAAACCTCAACAAACCTGGTACCAATTTTGGAAACAGAAAGACAATCTACATTGACCGAAAATTACTTCAAAGCCAAAGAAGAATATATATTGACAAAGGTAGGATTTTAGATACTTTGTTACTCTGTCAGCAAAATGTTGGATAATTTAAAAATAAGTCGAGGTCAAATAAAATCAAAATTAACCAGATTTAATTCTTTTTTAAATTCTATAGATAAAAACAATTTGAATGATGCTATTATTGCACAACTTAAGTTACGTATTATTAATGTTGAGGGTTGTATAGAAGAATTTGATAGGATTCAATCAGAACTTGAAAAAATAGATACAGAGGAATTAAATTCTACGGAAAGAGAATCTTTTGAAAATATATATTTTAAACTAATGTCAGACGCAAAACAATTATGTGTTTCTTTTGAGAAAAAGAATAATACTGAATTTGAGGAGTTAGAAATGAATACCGGTAAAAGTTCCTTTAATAATAGACAAGAGTTTATCAAATTACCAGCTATTAAAATACCAAATTTTGATGGAAAATATCAAAATTGGTTAGAGTTTAAAGATGGATTTCATGCTTTAGTAAATGAAAATCCCACGATAACTGATACACAAAGATTTTATTATTTACGTTCTGCTTTATCAAATGAAGCAGCAGTTATAATTAATTCATTAGAAGTAACCGGACAAAATTATTCAATTGCATGGTCACTTCTAGAGGAAAGATTTGAGAATAAGGCATTAATGATACATAATCATTTGAAAGCAATATTTGAATATCCAAGTTTACAAAAGAATCTCATCAAGAATTAAGAAATTTATATGATGTATTTAAAAACATTTAAGATCGTTAAAATCTCTTGGTGAAAGTGTAAATACTTGGGATAGGTTAATTATTTATATATTAATTAATAAATTTGATTATATTACAAGGCGAGAATGGGAATCTTTTCAATATAAAGAAAACTTGCCTTCGATGGAAGATATGCATACATTTTAAAGAATAAATGCGAAATATTAGAAAAATTACAAATTACAAATTTAGATAAATTTCAAAATAAATCTTTTAATAATAAACGATCTAATAGTTTTATGTTAGAAAATAGTGTTGTAAATAAGCAAATATGTTGTCAGTATTGTCAACAAGCTCATGTAATTTATAAATGTAATATATTTTGAAACTATCAATAAAAAACGTATTGAAGCAATTAAAAATCTTAAACTATGCTTAAATTGTTTAAAACCAACGCATATGAGTTGGAATTGTAAGGCAAGAAAATGCGTTAAATGTAACAAAAATCATAATATATTACTTCATTTTAATAGTAGTGATTCTGAGCAGCTGCAAAGTAATTTTTCAAATAAAACTAAAGAGATGTTAAAAGAAGAGACATCGAAAGCAAGTGACGAAAATGTAAAAAATACTGATAAAACATCAGCTTATTTAGGGCAAAGTGTTTATAAAAGTATTCAAAATACTAATGTGTTATTAAATGAAGGAATATATCCTAATAAACAGGTTTGTCAGTCAGAAATATTGTTAGCAACGGTTTTAGTTGAAGTGATAGTTGATGGAACCATAGTTACAGGACGAGCATTATTAGATTCAGGTTCCCAACGAAATTTTATAACAGAGAACTTTGCAAATAAATTAAATGCAAAGAAAATTAAAACTAATCACATTGTTAATGGAATTGGACAAAGTCATATAAAATTAGAAAATGAAGTTAATGTTGTATTATCTTCACGTTATAATGATTTTAAAGTTAAAATGAATTGTTTAGTGATTCCACAAATTACGAATAATTTACCAAAATGTTCATTTAATAAAAGTTGCATTCCTATTTCATCGGCATTTCAGTTAGCTGATCCAAATTATAATATTTCAAATAATATAGATTTATTAATAGGTTCTCATATTTTTTGGTCGATTATAAGAGAAGGAAAAGTAAGTTTAGGAAGTCATATGCCAATTCTTCAAAACACCATATTTGGATGGGTGTTAGCAGGGAATTTTATAAACACGAATAAAAATAATGAATCATCAAACACAAGTGTTAATTTATATAATATGAAGAATGATCTAATAAGTAATCAAATAACAAAATTTTGGACGATAGAAGAAGTATCGAATAAAAAGAAAATAATGTCTGATTCTGAGAAATACTGTGAATTAAATTTTGAAAATACAACTAAAAAAGATGATTTGGGAAGATTTATTGTGACGATTCCATTTAAAGAATCTATAAAGTCATTAGGTAATTCCCGAGAAAATGTATTGAAATTATATTATATATTAGAAAATAAATTGATTAAAAATCCTAACTTATATAATGAATATATAACGTTTATGGAAGAATATATTGATCTCGGTCATATGACTGAAATCGTTGATGAATTTAAACAAAAAGAAAGTGGATATTACATGCCACATCATGCTGTTATTAAAAAAGATAGTATAACTACGCGTTGTAGGGTAGTGTTTAATGCATCTTTAAAACTACAAATGGTTTATCGTTAAATGATACACAATTCACAGGACCTGCTCTACAAAATGAAATTTTAAAAATATTAATAGGATTTCGACAATATAAATATGTTATAACAGCTGATGTATCAAAAATGTATCGACAAATCTTAATTGATGAGAATCAACGTCATTATCAAAAAATATTTTGGAGAAAAAATTCAAAAGATGTTTTAAAATGTTATGCATTAAATACTGTAACATATGGGACTGCTTCGGCACCATATCTTGCTATAAGATGCATTTTACAACTTGCAATAGACAATAAATATAATTTCCCGCAAGCTAGCGAAATCATTGCAAAAAGTTTTTATGTCGACGATTTATTAACGGGATCTAATTCATTAGAAGAATTAGTGAGAATACAACGAGACATTACGACTATTCTTATGAAGTCGAGTTTTGATTTGAGAAAATGGTTATGTAATGAACCGACAATCTTAAAACAATTCTTATTACATAACGAATTAGAAGCTAGTGTATTACCAATCGGTGAACATGAAAATAATAAAACTTTGGGTGTTTTATGGAATGCAATCACAGACAATATGCAATATTCTGTATGTACTTTTAACAATAACATTTTAAATATTAGTAAACGTAAAATATTGTCAATCGTTTGTCAGATATATGATCCATTAGGTCTTTTAGGTCCTATATTAATTACAGCAAAACTTTTATTAAAAGAATTGTGGAAATTAAAAATTTCTTGGGACGATGATGTTCCACAAAATTGTTTAAAAAATTGGTTAGAATTTCAAAAAGATTTACAATATATTAATGAATTGAAAATTCTACGTCATGTAATATTAGAAGATTATGTGAGTATTGAACTACATGGGTTTGCGGATGCATCAGAAAAGGCATATGGAGCTTGTTTATATATTAGATGTGAAAATTCTTTAGGAATTATTAGTTCAAATTTATTATGTGCAAAATCACGAGTTGCACCAATGAATTCATTATGTTTACCACGTCTAGAATTATGTGCCACCGTTTTATTAGCCAAGTTAACCAAAAAAGTTTTAGAATCGTTAAATATTAATATTCATAAACAATATTTTTGGACAGATTCATCAATCGTATTAGCGTGGTTAAAAGGTGATATCAGTAAGTGGAAAACGTTTGTTGCTAATAGGGTCTCGGAAGTTATTACATTGACAAATAAATATGATTGGTATCATGTAAGAACAAAAGAAAATCCTGCGGATATATTGTCACGTGGTTTATCAGCAAAAATTTTATTAACTTCACAGTTATGGTGGCACGGACCTACGTGGCTATCACTTGCAAAATGTAATTGGAATATGAGCACAATAAATTTGGATATCGAGATTCCAGAACAACGAACTATTTCGAATATATCAATTTCTATTAAAGAATTTAATATGTTTAATGAATTAATAAATAAATATTCATCTTATAATAAATTAATAAAAGTAACGAGTTATATTTTACGGTTTTTAAATAATTGTCGCAAACAAAATATTAAATTCATGGGAACATTGAAACCCATAGAATTAGAAAACTCGTTATTATTACTTATTAAAGTCGCACAAATAGAGTGTTTTGAGAAAGATTATAATAATTTGACAATGAAAAGGCTTATTAGCAATAAAAGTAATCTTCAATCCTTAAATCCGTTTTTATTTAATTCTGTTATCCGTGTAGGAGGAAGGTTACAAAATAGTAATAAAACTTTTGATGAAAAACATCAAATTATTTTACCACAACATCATAGATTAACTGAATTGATAATATTACATGAACACTTTAAATTGTGTCATTGTGGAGTTCAAATGTTAATCAGTTCCCTTAGACAAAGGTTTTGGCCACTTCATATAAGACGAATTTGTAAAAAGATTGTATATAATTGTATCACGTGTTTTAGAAATAAACCAAAACCTATAACTTATTTAATGGGAAATTTACCTGATTATAGAGTTAATAATTATGCTCCATTTATAAATATTGGTATTGATTATGGTGGTCCATTTAATTTAAAAGATAGAAAAACGCGAGGAGCAAAAATTATAAAAGGATATTTATGTTTAATAATTTGTTTAAGTACAAAGGCAGTTCATTTAGAGTTAGTGAGTGACCTTACTACAAATTCATTTCTGGCTACTTTAAAACGTTTTATGGGTCGAAGAGGTAAACCCAGCAATATTTATTCTGACAATGGTTTAAACTTTATAGGCGCTAAAAATGAAATAAACAAATTATACGATTTTTTGAGTTCTGAGGGAGATTCTATTATTAATAAGTTATCGGAAGAACGTATTTCATGGCATTTTATACCTGCTAGATCACCAAATTTTGGCGGTATTTGGGAAGCGGGTATTAAAAGTTGTAAATATCATATAAAAAGGGTTGTGGGTGATGTATCTTTAACTTATGAAGATTTTATTACTTTGCTGACAGAAATAGAAGGTATTCTAAATTCTAGACCTCTTTGTCCTCTTTATGACGATCCTGATGATTGTGTCGCTTTAACACCGGCACATTTTCTTATTGGGCGACCCATAACAGCTTTACCAGAAATCAATGTACAGGAAGTACCAGAAAACCGATTAACTAAGTTTCAACGATTGCAAGCTATGTTACAACATTTTTGGCATAGATGGCATAAAGAATATATTAATGAATTACAAACCAGAATAAAATGGAAACAAAATTTTAAAAATTTATTAAAAATTGGATCATTAGTTTTAATAAAGCAAGAGAACGTTCCACCTTTTCATTGGCCTGTCGGTAGAGTTACTTCCATGTATCCAGGAGAAGATGGAATAGTACGTGTAGTAGAAATTCAAGTTAAAGGACAGTTATTGAAGAGAGCAATAACAAATTTGTGTATATTGCCAGTTGAAAACTAAACTAATGATACAGTGAATAAAGTAGTTGTGTAGTGTTGAAAGGGGTTCTTTCAAAGCCGGCCGATATGTTAAAGTTGTTTTGTATTTGTAATGTATATTTCATGATAGTAGGCATATCGGAATGTTTATATAAAACATTAGAGTAATTATTGTTGTTAGTTACGAAAAAGTTACGTGTATTTTGAGAAGTTGTAACATTGAATAATTAAAGTTCTTGTATTTAACTAACAGTTACTAAAGGTCTTAAACAGGGATGCTGCCTATCGCCCACACTTTTTAAAATTTACATTCAAGAAGCACTGGAAATCTGGAGACGCAAATGTGCAGGAATGGGAATTCCGATGAATGACTCGTGCCTAACAACACTCCTGTTTGCTGATGATCAAGTGATTGTCGCAAATTGTGAAGAAGATATGGACTACATGATCAGAAAATTAAATGAAGAATATGAAAAGTGGGGAATGTGTATAAATATGGAGAAAACGGAATATGTGAAGATTGGAGAGGAACAAGAAGACCCACAACTACAAATAAGAAACACAAAACAATGTGAAAAATACAAATATCTAGGCACTATAATATCGAACGAGGGAACATCTACAAAAGACATCGAACGAAGAACCCAACAAGGACAAAAAAGTGTGCGAATGCTAAACTCTCTCCTATGGTCGAACCAAATTACATTGAACACGAAGATAAAAATCTACAAGGCAATCGTTGAACCAATACTAACGTATGGGTCAGAATGCTGGCAGCTAACCCAGAAAAATAAATATAAACGATGGAGAATGTAGATAAACGTGTAAATATCAAACTTATCACATCATGGTTGAATCACGGCAAAAAAATGGGTGCTAAATCGCTAATTTCTAGTCCAGCTTTTAAAAATTGCAAAATTTTTAACGAAAATTTTGTGGCTATTCAAATGAAAAAATTAAACGTTCATTATAATAAACCAATTTATATTGGATTTACCATTTTGGATTTGTCAAAAACTATACTTTACGAGTTTTATTACAATTTTATTAAAAAAAAATACGGGAACAATGCAAAATTACTATATACCGATACCGATAGTCTAATAATAGAATTATTTACTCAAAATTTTTATTCTGACATAACTGAAAATATACAATATTTTGATACTTCAAATTATACGTTTGGTAATAAACATAATGTGCCGATAACGAAATCTGTCGTGGGTAAGATGAATCCTTATAAATTTTTTAATTTTTCGTTAAATTTTTAAAATTTTAAATTTTTTTCATTTTAATTTAAACTAAATTATTAAAATATTCCTTAATTGAAATTTTTAGCTTTGCTAAATTTAATTTTAATTTATTGTTTTAATTCGTTATCAAATTTCTTAAGAAATTTATCGTACCATTTTAAGCGTTTTAAATGCGTAAATTTTCCTTAAATTCCAAAATGTAAAAATTATCAAATTAAATTTAAAAATAACTTTTTTGAAACCAAAATTCGGAATTTTTCTACCGTTAAATTAATGGATTTCCAAGATCCAAATTCTTGCTTGAAAATTCATGTATTGTTAGAAGCTTACTTTTAACGCAAAGAATTTGTGTTTTTTTTATAAAATTGATAAATTTTTTGGAACTTCCAAAATCCCGTACTTATTTTTGTTATTACGATAAACCTGTCTTATATCATTATTGTTAACAACTGAACCTGTAAAAATTATGAGGCTTCTTTTCTTTGTTAATTGAAGTTACATTTTGTTAATTAATTTTGATTATGAATTAAATACGTTAACATTTATCCACTTAACCTTTATAATTTATTTAAACTTTTTATTTGGATTTTTTTATTAATTTAATTATTTATTGTACATCTAAAACTTTTAAAAATGACGGAAACTGTAAATAAATTCCTGTCATAATTTAATTATTAATATTTATGAATTATTAAAATTATAAATTAAACAATGGAACATGCAAAGACAAGAAAGAACATTAAAATAATTAAATTTGGGTTACATTAAGAACTTTAGGACATGGGAAAATGAGAAAATAAATACTTAAGAAGTTCTTAAAACTTTATATAATAAATACGGGTGGTTTTAACATTTAAACCTAAAACAAACTAAAATTTAAACTATAAAATCGTTTAAATGTTTTAATTTATTTCTTGCAGGGGGGAGGGGAATTTCAGCCCCAAAATAATCACCTAAAATAGACCCTCCAGTTAGCTTGCCTCTTCACTATAGCAACAAGACAAGGCAAACCAACCTAAATCCCATCCAACCCCTTTTACAAATTCTTCCAATCTTAACCCGCTTGGCCGGAGGTTGGCCAAAACCGCCCTAACTTTATGGCGAGTAAAAATCGGAAATACCCATGGGCGGAAAATCCAAAATTTAAACAATTCAAGGATTCTCAAGGTCAGCCTTTGGAAATCGAAACAAATCCCAAATTGTTAATTCAAAATGAAGGATCTATTAACGATCAAAAAGAACAGACACCAAATGGAAAAGTGGAATTCAAATGAGGAAGTTATTAGAAGTAAAAAATTAAAGAAGTAATTACCATTACAAAGGCGAAAAAAACAAAGGAAGGAATAGGTTACATCAAAAAGGCAAGAATAACCATTCAGAGTAATAACCAGATTCCAATATAAGAGTAATTAGTAAACGAGGTAAAAAAAACCCAAGTAATACCAGTGAATGAGACAGAAACAAACTTATGAAGACATAGAAAACCAAAAACAAAAAGTCCATAACTTGGAAAGGATATTAACCTAAACTTGGAAAAAGCCAAGTAAGAACGGTGGTAAGGAATGAAAGAGGAAAAAGCGAAAATTCAGACTAAACAATGTATCAAAACAATTTTTAGAAAAAAAATAGGAAGGACTGGGAAGTTCCCGTGGAAGTCCAAAAAAAATATTTACATTCAAATAAAAAAGATAATTAAAGACGTTAATTTCTAAAAAATTATCAGTCGGAAGGGAATAGACATTAGAGCTAAAGTGATCATTAAATTTAAAGAAAGAAAATGAAAAAAAGTCATTAAGCACTTTTAAGAAATAAATATAGGTACTGTTTATAATGCATCGATACCTTGTAACTTTTTTAAGAAATAAAGATACTTTTATAAAAAATACAAACGTTTTACTTTAAAAGCAACTATCCTTTATAATAATATGAATCTAAGAAAATCAATCCAAATATTTTTAGCAAAGTAAATTCTAATTTTAATAAACAATATATATTTTATCCATGTATTCCCTCGATGTGCTGTATGTAACTATCTTTAAACAATTTTTTTCCGTGCAACTGCGCCAACCATTCAACATTTTAAGCAATCTTTAACGATGGCTCCGTAGGGCAGCGGTCGAACGTGCGGTAGCTGCCGGCCAAAATTTTAACCTTCTTCAAACACACATCTGACGTCAGCTCTTCTCTAACTTAACCCCCCACCTCACTCCCACTACCATCCCCCATCTCAATCCCCATTACCTTCCCCCCTACACGCCCCCTCCCTACCCTTACCACTCACAACTCAATACCACTACCTTCCCCCCTACACGCCCCTCCCTACCCTTACCACTCACAATCCACCACACACCCCTACACCCCCCATCTGCGCAACACCCCACCACCTTCTGCGCAATCCCCACCATTTTCTGCGCATGGACGCTAGTGCGCATGAGCACAAGTGTCGCAGAATCGGCGAATCTAACCTACTCTAACTATTTAATAATGATTTACTATGGCCTTTTCAATAGCATTGCCTCTTATGGAATAGTAGCCTGGGGGTCTGCTTACAATAATGCCTTGTATCCTATAACTAATCTACAGGGCAGAGTACTCAAATTGATTGAAAGTGGGCAAGTAATAAAAAAAAAGCCATTATCACTAAAGCAAATGTACAAAATACGTGTTCTGGAATTGTATTATGAAGACCTCAAAAATGTAAATAACAATGTCAATAGTATTATTAGATATAAGAATATTGTGTTACCTAAAGTTAAGCTTGAAGTAGGTAAAAAAAGTAGTAATTATAATGCGATAAGCATCTACAATAGTCTACCTACAGATCTTAAAATTTTGAATAGTAAATCTAAATCGTTTAAAGGTAGGTTAAGAGAATGGATAAAGGATGAGAGTTAACAATGCTATATATATATATATATATATATATATATAGGGCTTTACACCCCAAGTGGAGCAACGCCGCTCCTGGTGGAGCTTTCTAGATCAATGTACGGGTGTGATCAGCACCCATCTACTATTCTATCTTCTCGCAAATTTCTTTCCACTGTTTTCTATTATCCACTTTAGTCTTCCAATCATGGATTCCAATCTTTCTAAGGTCTTCTGTCACTTCCTGTATCCATTTTGATCTCGGTCTCCCCTGTCGTCTCTTGCTGCCTGGGTTCCATTCTAACATTGCGAAAATTGTTTTATCGGTGCCAGCTCTCCATACGTGTCCCAACCATCTCACCCTTTGCTGTTTAATTTTCTTAACTATGTCTTCTTTAATTTCTTGTTTTAGCTCAAAATTCATCCTACTCCTATATTCATTCTCCGCTATTCTTACAGGTCCTAGTATTGTTCTTAATATTTTCCTCTCCAATATTCTGAGTTCTTCTTCATGTTTTTTTGTCATTGTAATTGTTTCCGTTCCATACAATATTGTTGGTCTTATTATTGTTTTATATATGTTCATTTTTATTTTCCTTCCAAGTGTTTTGTTCTTTAGCATTTTTTTATTTACTTGGAATGCTCTATTCCCTGCCATCAGTTTTTCTCTGATTTCAATATCTCTGTTACCCTCGCTCGATATCATTACTCCCAAGTATTTAAATTTATTCACTATTTCGAATTCATATCACTCCATTTTAATATTTTTCTTTCCTGTACATACTTGTTTGCCAATTTTCATTATTTTTGTTTTCTCACCATTAATTCTTAGTCCCATTTTTTCTCCCTCCTGTACTATTTCTTTTAACAACTCTTTCATTATTGAACGGTTTTTTGCTATACAATGATTTAATTGAACATTTTTTGTTTTTTTGTTTTTTATTTTTTGTTTTTATACTTATATAAATCTCTACATGTCTACAGTCAGCAGTGATAAGCTTTATCTGCATTGGATTGACCGGTTGAAGACTTAAATTTTGAATTTTGATTTAATTTTAATTTTAATTGTCTTTTGTATTCATTTTTTGTTTGTCTTATTGTTATTGTTTTACTTTTGTTGGTGTTATATTTGTATATTAACTAAGCACCAGTCCTAGATACAGGTATATTCATGTACTTCCTATAGGCAGAAAAATTTTTTATTCTGTATTTTCTGTACAATTTTCCTTTTTTTTGTGTAACTGGTTAAATAAATAAATAAATAAATAATTCCTTTCATTGGTCTGTTGTATTTTCTAATAGACTAATAGTTTAAGGGTTCCATAGAATTGTTTTTGTACAAATGCAAGCTGGTTGGCCCTTGCGTGCTCAGGCCTCGGTCTTCAGGTTGCCCAATGTACAAAAAACAACTCAGGCTAATACTAAATGATTTTAAAATTTGTTTTTAGTTATTAAATTTGTTTTTTGTTTATCTTCTTGTCTGTAAATATTAAATTTTGTGCGATTTACAGAATAATTATTTCCGCTTTTTTCATCTTTTGTGTAGCTAGTTGAAGCGATGTTGTCTTTTTGTAGTTATTTTGGGGTGTTGCGGTTCTCCAGCAAGCGATTTTGTCCTACGGGAGTTCCTTTGGGTAGCAGAAGAAGCGATTTTGTCCTCTTCAACTATTTTCGGGTTCTTGTAGTTTGTAGATAAAGTGTTGAAACACACGAACAGGCGAATTTGGGTTATCGTCTACAATCATATTCGACTTCGCCAGTTAAGTTTGTGGTTTTCTAAATTTTTGCATGAGTGTTTCTTTAAAGGGCCATGTCTCAGAGCCGTATGTCATTATCGGCAACACACACTGGTTATACACAGCGGTGGATTTATACTAGGGGCAGTCGGGGCTAGTGCCTAGGGCGGAAAATTTTCTAGGGCGGCAAAATTTGGAAAGTGAAAAAAAAATTATAATTCTTAAAAAAAAACAAATATTTTTTTATGTTTTTGAAGTACATAATGTATAATAAATTTTCGGCAGTAAATAAGTTATTCTAATTTTAAAAAATAAGATGTATAAACTATAAGTTTGAGTAAAATTTCAGTAATGGGGCGGCATTTTTTCCAATGCCCAGGGGCGGCATAAGTTTAAATCCGGCCATGGTTATACACCTTCGTCTTAAGGTGTTGGGGGTATCTGGTTTTGAATACTTCTTTGCTCAGCTTCCCAAAGGCCGCCCAAGCCAACCGAATTCTCCTATCTGTCTCGATGATTTTTATATCCTCTTTGAGGGATATCATTTGGCCCAGATATATATATTGTTCAATCTCCCCTAAAATGTTCACTAACCTACTACAGGACATATTCAACGGATTAAACTGGCAGGAGAGGGGCATAAATGTAAACGGGAAGTACATGTCACACCTCCGGTACGCTGACGATATTTTAATTACAGCAAGCAACATGCAAGAACTACAAGTAATGATAGAAGAACTCGAAGCAGCGGCACACAAAGGTGGTCTGAAAATGAACTTCTCAAAAACAAAAATAATGGCAAATAGAAAGGATGTAACGCCCATAATAATCAAAGGCAAATCCATAGAGGTGATATAATACACTTGTTACATATTAACTTTTATTCAAGTATAAAACGGTGTTAAAATTAAAGACGAAAAATCCGACATTTCATTCCGGACAACCTAATATTTACTTAACTAACTTATTTGAATATACAGATGTACTCGACTACGGACTCTGATCATACTTTCGACTTCCGAATGTTCGACTATTTATTGATACATCATAATTGATTTTTGATGTATTTGGAAAACGTATTTAAAAGTGAAAGTACTAATAGTCGAACATTATTGTCTTAATTATTTAACTATTAATGATACTTAAAATTAAATGTAAAATAAATTATAACAATTGTGGGGCTGTCATTTCGATTTCTACATTTGTATTTGGTTTTATGCATATACCCATATTTTGGTACATTTTTGTCGTCGCTATTAATAATATACAATACAGCATGGTGTTTAAGTTGATGATATTGGAAATGTATTTGAAGTTGCATTTGTCCGCTTAGTTGTTCTAATTGAGTTACATCTAAACTGATCTTATTAAGAACGTTGTGGTTATTAATATTAGTTAATTAATGTTCAAGAATAACTGAAGAATTGTTTTGTATCAAATAATCCAAATGGTTACAACAGTTTACAGAAATATTCAATGCTGGTATGAAATCTACATTAAAAGAATCATAGATTTGGTTCACAAAAGTTAAAATAAAATGAGGGTCATAAGCCTTACAACCTTCAGCTAGATTAAAAATTCCCGAGTCGGAAATTACATATTCCGTAACAGTTTTATTATTACACTTTATAGTAACATGTTCTTGATTCTGTACTGTATATAGCCAAGAATTCTTTTTATGCAACGTATGCCAAATAGAATATATTAGTTTGAAAATATTTCTATTACAAATAGTCGGTATCGTTTTGGGATACAGAAAGAAGTAAATCTCACACGTTTGATGGCTATATAAAGAATAGATCGGACGTGTTACTTTACAAACTTTAGTGTTAATTAATACCTTGCATTTATTTAATTGCGTTTCTTCAATGAAATAACAGTTTAGTCTAACACTATCGATCATTACATACTAATAGTTAGTTTTTACAAATACGTAGATATTTTGCTGGTAATTTACAGGAATGATATAGCTTAAATGTATCCCTTAATATTAGGGGAATGTTAACAACACATACTAATTTATTATTACTAAATTAGGACTGAAGTTCGGCTATGTTTAATAAATTGTGCATTTCTTCCTTTTCTAATTGATCAGGTAATTTTGAATCATTAGGTATAAAATTTGTAATTTCTTGATATAATAATAGTTCTTGACGTAACTGTTCAGTATTTAAAATTGCAGGATGTACTATCCCTAAGTCGTTCAAATAAAACGACGTCAATTAAAGATTCGCATTCAGCACTGTACTCTTGATATAAGAAGTTAAAAAATTATGATATCGGTGTTTAATGACTAATTTACAGAAAATTTGAATCTTCGGATTTCTTCGTTTAAAAATTGTTTGTTTATAGCAATTTTATTAAAAGTATTATTGAAAGTGGCTAAAGATGATTTTAACTATTTAGTTTGTTATTGTACTAATCGTAAAGGTGGTTCTTGATTTGTTGTTAGTAGGTACGTCTATTTGATTACACCGGAACACAAAAAAAAAGTGGTCAGTACTTTTGACCAGACCAACCTAGCGTTATGTATTTCGATGCTCTGAATCCGAATTTGAGGTCGGTTTACCCAATATACCTCTAAAATTTCGAGTAATATTATACGTAATATTATACGAATTATTCAATTTAAATAATATAACAAAAAATTCGGCAACTTCCCTTAGAAAACTGATTGATCAATTTTATATACATTACAAGGCGCTTAGAAACCTAAAACGAGGTGTGGAGCATTGGGACGATTTACTATCCTATTTAATTATTTCCAAATTGGACTTCTTTACAAAAAGAGACTGAGAAGGTTCGCTTGAGTCTGCAAGTGAACCTATTAAATTAGACCAGGGGTCGGCAACCTGCGGCCCTTTACAACTTTTTGTGCGGCCCGCCAAAGCACCAATTTTTGTTCTCTGACATTATTGTTATAGCATGTCAATACAAAATAATTTTTTTCTATATTTATTTTTAATAATATTTATACTTGTATATGATATAAAAGCACTATTTAAATTACATTTGAATGTGCGGCCCGCATAAAAAATTTTACTTTGAAAATGGCCCGCCGTCCGAAAAAGGTTGCCGACCCCTGAATTAGACCAATGTCTCATGTTCTTAAATAAATGCTGTCAATGGATGGAATCATTGGAAAGTAGTTCAAAACCTAGTTCAAATTATGATATTAAAAAGATTGCTTATAATAATAAATTTCAAAATCCAATGACTCACATAGTAACAACGAATAATTCTTGTCCATTATGTAACGGAAATCATTTTACCTATATATCATTGCCAAAGGTTTATTAGTTATTCAGTAGATGAGGGAATAGCATTTATCACCAAGAAAAAGTTATGTGTCACATGTCTAAAACAACATAAGGGTACATGTAGATATACGAATTGTAAAATTTGCCAAAATAAACATAACACGCTATTTATTACATACTAGCGATGATAAACCAGGGAGCGCTAAGTGTGAATCCATAATAAATGATGAAAAACCTGGTACATCAAGGGACAGCACAGTCTCTTTGAGCCATTTTTGTATTCCATCAGGAATTAACAAATATGAAATGTTACTATCTACAGCAGTTATCAAAATTTATGACGCAAATAATATTACCCACGAGTGCAGGTGCTTACTTGATAATGGATCAACCAACAACTTAATAACTAAGGAATTGTGTGATAAATTAAAATTAAAACTAAGACCACCAGAGAAGTGGAAACCATTTGTTGCAAACCGGGTATCAGAAATACAAACAGTTGAATTTAATTATGAATGGCGACATGTGCTGTCCGGTGATAACCCCGCCGATCTTTTCTCCAGAGGTGTATTGCGAAGACAACTAGCAACTAGTAATTGAATTGCACGCGTTTCGGAAATGATGAAAATATAAATGAATAATATTAATTTTTCTGAAAGAAATCTTCTAAATGGACGTATGTGACCAAGGTCCATTTGGATGAAGATAAGTAAGTATAACCTAAGTTTTCATAGTAGATTACTCGCGTCTGTTGACATTTTGTATTCGTATATTGACCAAGATATGGGTGCATAGCTACCAATATGTGGACAATTAAGCATGGAATAATCTTACTTCGTTTTTATAAAGTTGGTATGCTTTATTGTCGTCCGGTACAAACCGCATACACAAAAAATATTAAAACATTAAGAAAAACTTTCCCATTACAGGATTATAAGCCTGGCAGGTCTTAATATGGAGACTTAATATCTATCCTCTAGACACTAACGGATACTTTATGGAGGATTTGGGGCAACAAAAATTTTTAATCATTATCACAAATTCTACTTTCACATAACCTTAATAGAAATTGAAAACTCCATAATACAATTAAATAAAAACAAGCTATTAGAATATAAAAATAAACAAAGCAAATTAACAAAAAATCTTTTAGATGAATTAGAAGTAGTTTGTGTAAATATCAAAAATGATTTTTTAAAACTTAAAGGAAGATATAAGAGAGGGTTAATTAACATTTTAGGATCGGCTATAAAATTAATCACGGGAAACCCAGATGCTAATGATTTAGATGAATTACACTCAAATATAGACGCTCTACTTAAAAATCAGGACAAACCAATAACAAAAAAAAAACAAATTTATGTCTTTTGCTGGTCACTTAACAAATAGATATTCAGATGACCAAAAACAAATTAACGAAAATTTTAATAGAACCAGTCGTGTAATTAACAGATTTGGTTAAGAAAATCCATTGGTGTCAGAAGTGGCATTGGTCGAACTCCAATACCTTCGAAGAAGACAGGAGACAACTCCGTTGTTAAGTTTGGACAAGGCCCAAAAACAAAAAAAAAAACATTTCGCGGTAAGTTGACTTATATTCTATATCAATCGTTTTATCTTGCTATTTCTACTTTTTCCTTTACCACGTCTACCTCTCAAAACTCATCATTATCGTTAGAATTTTTGTCAAAAGTAATCATAGAAACTTTTGATAGTGACAGTTCTAAGTTTTATAAAACAATTGGACAGTGTACTCAAGTTAGCAACGGAAGACCAAATTCTTCCTCTTTTGCTATTTGTAAAAACTAAAATTACCGGTAGGGCCAAAAATCAAATAAACATTAATTGAAATTTAACAACTTGGGAAGAAATATCACAAATGTTAATAAATTTATACCAAGATAGGCAAACTTTAGATCAATTACTAGAAGAATTGAACAATTCAAAACAAGGTCTAAATCAAGACATCACGTTATATTACGAAATGATCGAAGATACTACGTAAAAAATACTTGGTCAGATTTATTCTTCAGAACCAAATCAAAATTTACTATTAGGAAGAGTCAGTATGATCACAGATATTGCGAAAAATAGGTTCATATTTCATTCAAAACCTCAAATTGCCCAGATATTGCGACACAGGGGAAATTTTAAAAGTATCAACGAAGTATTTTCGATCACAAGACAAGAAGAAAAGTTTTGGAAAATCATCCGAGTCTTAATGCGCGAATTTTCGCCAATGCAAAAAGTTATTTAAAAATTTGTAGATACTGCAAAAATGTAAGTCATACTATCGAAGAATAAGTTATGATTGTAATTAATTTTAGACATTTAGTAATAATAATAATAACAATAATTTAGTTAGGTGTTGCATGCCTTAAAACATAATTAATTTAAGTTAGTTTTAATTTACATTTAAAATACACATTCCTACATTTTCCTTTCTAATGCAATAACTTCCCAACAATTAAATTTCCCTTTTCCAACTTTCCATAATGACTCTAATTACCACCTTTTTTTTTATTGTTTCCCAAATCTTAAACATAGTTAGTAGTAGTTTTGTAACAAAATCATAGACTTCATCGCATACTTAATAAATATTTGTGAAACGATAAGTGTTACAACATAATTAATGTCGGAAAAGGCAATATAACGAAACAAAGCGATTTCCTACTAATTTTAATTCAAACAAAATTAACTTTAATCAAAAACCACATAATTCTAATTTTAACTCTAACTTTTACGTAAACTCAAGTAATAATTCAAATTCCAATCCCAATGCAAATTCACGCGTTAAATTTCACGATCACTATAGTTCAAGTTCAAATAAAACGTGTCCTAATTATAATCGTAAAATTAGTACAAATTCTAATTCAAATTCCTACTCCAATTCTAACTCAAATCACAATTCTAATTTTAATTGCACGTATGACCAAACTAACCGCAAATCTTTTCATCCGAACCAAAATCCTAACCCACACCCTATAGCTTCTCAACATCCAATTGATGAACCATCCAGGTCAAGAGAACCTGACATAAGAGCAGAAGCTGCACTAGAAAATTTTTGTAATGTTAACACTTTTCATTCCAACAATGATGTCACTGTCATTATGACGAATCCAGAATCATTTACAACCAAAATTAATATATCAAACGAGTTACAAACAATTCCAATTTCTACACTTGATGTCGGTCCTTTACCAAATCAAAATTTTCTATTTGTTGAAAAAGAAGTTGATGTATCGTCCTTGAAAACTCAAATAGAATTGTTACATGACAATCTCCGTTTAGAACATTCGAATAAAGAAGAAAAAATGATAAACTATGCTATACAGATGGTATTAATTCTCCCGTAAATGGCAACAAACAAACAGAGACACTATCGAAGTCTCAAACTCAAATAATCTGTAGTACAATAAATTTCTTTAAAAAATCGAAAATAAGATGAACAACAATATAAAGAAAATTAACGAATTTATGAGACAAATTACATCATCAGTCGATAATTCAAATCTACAAAATCTAGTAACACAACAAATGTTGACACTTTCCTCTTTTGCAAATAAAATTTCAAATGATTACGATAACTACATCGATGCTATTAACTTAGGAAAACACGGAATAAGAAAACCTTAAATTATCACACCTAAGATACTTTTGGAAGAATTACAAAATTATAAAGGAAAATTTGATCTGCCTATTGCACTCGATTAGAATCATGTTCATTTTCCTTCAATAGGGTAGTAGTAGGCTTCATCGCGTAACTGAAATATATACAATAAATATTTGTGAAACGAGAAGTGTAAAAACAAAATTGGCGCAGTCGGTGGCATCCCAAGAGGAAAGAAAAAACTATTTTCCGTTAGTATCAACCATTCACTTGAGGACGAAAATACACTCCACAACTCAGTATAAGTCGTTGAGCATATTTTTCCTTTTTCCCTATTACATTCTACTACTCAATATAAAAAAAAATAATTCATAAACTTATAAAAGATTCATTTTTGTAATATCACAGTGAATTCTTTTAATTTTATGACGGAACAAGAAATTAACTTAATATCGAAAAATTTACGTAAAATGGCGTTAAATAATACCCCCACAATACAAGCCGCTAAGGCAATCGCAGATTGCTTTCCAATCTTCGACGGAAATTGCATGGAATTGGAAGCATTTATTTTCGAATGCGATAGTTTTTTTAATATATTTGGCACGACCACAGATAACAATCTAAATCATTTCGCATACTCCACGATTCGTACCAAACTAAAAGGAGCCGTAATAAATTTTATTATGTGCCGCCCTGATATAAACACGTGGCCCATGATTAAACAATCTTTACGGGAAAACTTTGGTGACAGGACAGACAGACAAACTTTAACCCGAGAATTTTTACAATTAACGAAAAACAGAAACGAAACCATTATAGACTTTCTAAATAAGGTAAAAAGAATTAAAAGTAGACTTGAAATCAAAATTACAAGCGATAAACATCTAACGAATGCAAGAAAAACATTACTAATTGAGCAGAACGAAACTAACGCGATAGATGTCCTTTTAGCAAATGTCGATGATAATTTGAGAGTTAAATTAGACTTAACAAACCCAAAATCGGTTAACGAAGCAAGCAACACTGCCTAGTTTGAATCAAAGGTACACAACAATAAAAATATTCGATTTCCCATTTTAAATGAACTTGGTATAAGTCATACATTCAATTTTCATGTAATAGATTGGCATACTAAATATGATGCTTTGATCGGAAGCTCAGATCTTCAAAAATTGAAAGCTAAAATAAATTATGAAACACAGTCATTAGAGATAGGTAATAAACAAATTCCATTTTATCATAAAAATTACATCGAAATTCCTGTGAACGTAATGGAAGGTGACGTACTACTACCTAAAATACAATTAAACAATCACATTATAATTCCAGAAAATTTGTCGCGTTCTTATAACGGGATTTGCACAATACAATTCAAAGGACATGCACCTCCAACGGGTTCTCAATAATCGAAAACCCAAGCCTAATCAAAGTACCACGACAATGCCAAGTAAAAACAGACGACTTCAAGTTTAACAACATGCAAACTACAACAGGAGGAAACCCATTTTTTGTCAGAAATAAAATAGAAGACCACATCAAACACATAACAACAAATGATCTACACCTACAGCACATCAACCTGGACAACACATCAAAATTGAAGAACTAAATCACCCACCTACAACCACCGACGATTATCAATCAACAAACTCCAAATTCTAACTACGTCTCAATATCATTGATCAGGTTTAAATATTATAATTTTTGCAGCTTGGATTATATTCAAATACATTTCCAGAAGACGACCAAGTGAAAACACAAACTCCGTTTTGTTTTCATCCTAAAGAGGGATGAGTTATATATGTGTTACGGTCAATATGATTATTCTGGGCATTATTCATAATGCCCGGGCATTATGAATAGTGTTGGAACTTGAATGGGCAATTTAATATTTTTTTTGGTGCGCCTACTATTTTGCAAAGTGATAATGGCAGAGAATTTGCTAACAATACTATTAAAGAACTATATAGCATGTGGCCCAAGTTAAAGATAGTGCATGGGAAGCCCACACACTCTCAAAGTCAGGGGTCCGTAGAATAAATAAAAACTCTTGAATTTGACATTTTGTGATTATAGGTATATGTTTTTCTTTTGTTAAGCGTACGTATTATTATAGGTACTTATTTACTTTAATATAATATCTTCTTATTTTTGTATATAGAGAAATATGATTAAAATTTTTCTCAAATTGTTCATTCAATTTCCAGCATTATTCATAATATCCGGGCATTATGAATAATGCCCAATTATTTACATCGACCGTAACATATAATTACATCTAACGGAAAAACCATCTAGACCTCTCACTTAAGAACAACATCATCAACAATCACTTAATATACAACTATTACCTAATTAAGAAAACAATATAAAAACCTAATACTGCAGCTGAAAAGACAGAATAATAAGATACATTATTCATATTAGTTTAATAAACTAGTGAAGCTACAACTTATTATTTTCATTATTACTGCAAATCCACCGAACCACAGATCCTAAACGGATATAAATACCCATTCACCTCATTAAAGAAGACTTTCATCTAATTAAGAAAATGGAACAACTATCATAACCAATTAAAAACCAATAAACAAATTGTATATAAGTATCAACAAAAATGTAATAAATAGAATAGTTATTCATATTGCGAAGAATAAAGTAGTGAAATAGCTATTGCTCAATCATCATTTAACTGGCGCTGCGAACAGGGTAGCTCTTGCACAATCTTCATTTAACTATATGTATACATACAGATTAAGCTCATAACACATTCACTTACACCATCAACCTTCAAACCTTTCCATCAATCCAGACAGTCATCACAACAACCTCTCACCTGATGTGAAAGGAACAATAACCAAAAATCTCATCAAAATACAATCATCCTTATCCTTTCTTTTGCATCATCTTGATGTTCGTTATCGCTAGTATCTTGGATTTCTAAAAATTGATTCAATTCTTCTTCTGTTTTAAATGAATCATACTCTAAATTTTGAAGTCGTTAAATTTACACACAGTATCTTCGCTCCAGTTTAATACTGAAATATTTGCTTCGCCATTAATTGAAATTTTTGTTAGAGTATTCCAAAAATTAAACCATAAATTTCTTTAGAATGAGTTATTACATTAATTGGATAACTTAGTTTAACGTTTATTAATTAACGTAAACTTTATTATGCTTTAATTTTACTACACAATCATACGTTTACAACGTTAATGTTAATCTTATAAAATGAATAACTAACTATTTTGTTTTTAGTAACTATCGTTACGTTACAGCCTTGTTTTTTTTGAAAATAATAGCGGTACTGCATATGTCTTATTGTGTTCTGATGTTTTTTGAATTTTGCTTTTTTCCACATGATCAACCTTCAGTATTTGAGAATACAAATGAATAATTGCCTTATATTTCGTTAAATATGGTTTTCCTAAAATGCCGTCTTCTGGAATAGGAAAATTGGGAGATACAATTTGAAATTTTATAGGGTGTTCATGGTCCCTTGTAGTCATTAATATTTCGCCAAAAGTTTTTACTTTATTGGTTGTAATTCCCGAAATGTTAATCGTCTTCTCTGGATCTTAATTTAATTGTCCATTAATATTGGTTGATTTTATGATATTAAGTGGAGCGTCAGTATCGATCAAATATTCATATTTTCTTGTGTCCCAATATGGACTATACAATGTTACATGATAATTGGTCAATTGTTCGGTTTCCGTGAAAAGTATTTGATTTTCTTCTCAAGTGCTCGGTGAATGACTAGATACCGTAGGTTTTAAATATTGAACTTGAAGTTTTGTGATTGAACTATCTACTGTTTGATTTTGCGTAAACGTTCGATGCCTCTGACTGAATTGTGAATTCGTATTTGTGACTGGAAATCTAAGTTTTTGTTCATTTTTAAATTTTAGTTTATAACATTCGTTTATGCTATGACCTGACTTACAATAATTACGTGAAATTTTATAAACGCGATTTTATGATGGTATTTTAATGTAATTTTGATTATTAGGAATTGGATTTCCGAATTTCGAAGGTATCAAATTATTTTTATCCAGAAACTGTTGTCTGTTAGAATTTAATATTCGTTCTTCTTCTAGTGCACGTTGGCAACATTCTTTAAAAGAATCCCGTGATTTAATGTAAATTTTTAATGGATGGCAAAATCCTTTAATAAGATTTGCTAAAGTTTGTTCTTGTAAAATATTTTGAATTGTTACTATTTCTTCTGATTTTTTATTTTTTATTAAAACTTCTAACATATTATTATACAAAGTGTCGACTATAATCTGAAACCGTTTCTTTCGCCTTTTGTGAACAATTATTAAATTCTATTTGAATATCCGTTAAAGTTCGTTTCTAAACACTTTTTTAAAAATATTTTCGAATTCGTCCCATGTTTGAACGTTTTTTAAAACTAAATCAATTAACAGCCTATCCTTTTAATTTTGTTATTTTTCCCTCCAGTATAATGCTTGAAATAGATCTATCAATATTGTTTTTTACAAATTTACAATTTAAAAAACTGAACAGTTTGTCTGTATTAGAACCGTTAAAATCGGGAACCATTTTTAAAGCCGTTTCTAAATTTAATTTGTTTGACATGTTTATATTTTTTTCCAAGTTAGTTAGTGCCGAATGTTCTACGAGAAAATTTTATCTAAATCGTTTTTAGAAGCGGTAAATCCTTTCATTGAAGATTACGCAAAAATATATGTAAAAATATTTCACTTACAATATACAATAATAGACTGCAAATATTTTATCCTGGAGATGCGTTGGCTTGCCGTTGATTATTTCCACCGATATGTACCCTTGATGTCGACTGCCGTAGCAATTAATCCAAAGAATATTCCTGTCTTGGTAATATCATGTGAAGATTAGTTGACGGAAGACTTCTTTTGTTGAACGCAACCAGAATCTTCGTGCACTCTTTTCTTCTGTTATTGAAACGATTCGATCCAAATTCGTTGCTTACCAAAATTGCAGTACTTTTGAATTTGATTGAACTTATACGAATCCGAAACCGCTGTCACCAACATTATGTAGTGCCCTTTTTTTGTTTTAAACGCCACTTTGATTAATTGTGGAAATAATAAAAGGTCACCTCGTTCTGGTTAGATGTTTACAGTTTTGATTATTTGATTTAAACTTTCGGCTTAATCTATATTATAATCGGCACTTAACGATTTACTTAACTAACTTACTTGTATATACATATGTACTCGACGACGGACTGTGGTCTTTCTTTTGACTTCCGAATGTTCGACTATTTATTGATTCATCCTAATTGATTTTTGATGTATCTGGAAAACGTATTTAAAAGTGAAAGTACTAATAGTCGAACATTCTCGTCTTAATTATTTAACTATTAATGATACTTAAAATTAAATATAAAATAAATTATAACAATTGTGGAGCATGCCACAGGCATAACAAAGCAAAGGACGCAATGTAAAGAATCGAGTTGCACGATACGACTTATGACATTCGATAGCTTACTTTTAGCGAAACTTTTAGGTGCAATGGAGGAAAGATGTGGGACTTAGGTTACATTAACATGAAAGCCCCCTAAGTCAAAACTAACTGAATATATACCGGGTGTTTCATTTAAAGTGCCACGAGCTAATAACTGCTAAACTAATAAAAATTTCAAAAAAAGTGTCGGTATAAAAGTGTTTTTAATTTATTAGATCTATGCACGGGCAGGGGTAGCGGGTAGATAGTTTTCCATGACCCCGATGGAAAATAGATCTACTACAGGAATAGCGACCCTGCCCACGTTAGCTCTTGGTCTCTTCTTACATCCTAGAAACAAGGAGAACCAAGTCACCAACCTAAATCCCATCCAACCCCTTTTTACAACATTCTAATCATCTTCCAACCCGCTTGGGCAGCGTGGAAGGTTATGGCCAAAAACCGCCCTAACTTTATGGCGAGTATGAAAACATGCGGAAGAATACCCCAGGTGGGTCGGAAAATTTCCAAATCCCACACCTTAAACAAGGTCTGCCTCGAGGATTCTGGGGAAGGCACCTATTCGCAGAAACATCGTCAATTGGAACAAATACCCCAAGCATTGCATATAGCTACATACAATGTAAGGACTCTATCAACAGATCAGAAAAAGAACTGAGACACCTCAAATGGGATATTGTTGGAATTGCAGAAGTGAGAAGAATATTAGAAGATCAAATTAAATTAAAGTCAGGTAATATACTCCACTACAAAGGCGAAGAATAAAGTACAATAGGAGGAGTAGGTCTACTCATTCACAAAAGGCAAGTCAATAACATTCAGAGTATTGCCTGTATCACATCAAGAGTAATGTATGTAAATCTGAGGTTAAACAAGAGATATGCCCTAAAGATAATCCAGGTATACGCTCCAACAAGTGACCATGATGACGATGAAATTCAAAACTTTTATGAAGACATAGAAAAGGCCAAAAAAACAAGAACCAGCTCACTATAACCTTTGGTTATTGGAGATTTCAACGCTAAACTTGGAAAAAGAAAGACGAACACGAGTTAGCTATTGGAAGTTTCGGAATCGGTGAAAGGAATGAAAGGGGCGAAATGCTGATAAACTTCATGCTACAACACAAAATGTATGCAATGAACACATTTTTCAGGAAAAAAGAACATAGGAAGTGGACCTGGGCAAGTCCTCGTGGAGTAACCAAAAACGAAATTGATTTTATCATCTCAGATAAAAAGCAGATAATTAAAGACGTTAATGTTCTAAATAAATTATCAGTCGGAAGGGATCATAGAGCAGTTAGAGCTAAAGTGATCATTAATTTGCGGAAAGAAAGAACAACGATGATCAAAAAAAAAAAGAAGCTCACTATTTAGAGTTCACCAGAGCAACTTGAAGCATACTCCGATAAGATCAGTAAATCTCTAGAAAGTCACGCCCTTAAAAACTTAAACATAAATGAGCATAACAAAAAGATACTAAATGCGATTGAAACAGCAAAATCTAAATTTTGCAAAAGAACTAGGGGACGGACGGGCAAAATGGAGAGGGCGGGTAAAACGAATATTCGATTTTGCTCGATGATCAGTCGATAGAAACGTACTAAACTGCCATCTCTCGATCCATTATATAACTACACTTATCACAATCGAGAAGACGCCGGTATAACACGCATGTGAGGTGTTTTGTTTACAAATATTAAAATTTCAAAAAAAATTAAAATTTTCTACAGTAAGTATACAGAGATTATTTTAATATTGTTGAGAAAGATTGTAAATTATATTTTTTTTAATACAATATGTAATTACTAGACATGAAATAATCAAATCATTGTTTTGTTTTTATCTCGGTAGTTTTTAATAATTTAAGGTTATGTCACAATACTACCCGACGGGCAAAACGGATACTTTCTGTTTAGTAATTGAGGTTTAATTAATTTATAGTGTTAAATATGTGGCGTATTTGTTGCAGATGGTTTATCGCTATAAAAGAAAAACGGAGCGTGCCAGTTGGTCCGAAGAAAAAATGCAAAAGGCCATGCAAGAAGCAAAGAAAACGTCGAAATTAAAAGCAAGCAAAATGTATCATATTCCTTACGCAACTTTACATCGACATTTAAGTAAGGGTAGCTAAAAAAAAAAAATTGGGCCGTTTTAAACCGATTTTGTCACCACAAGAAGAGGAAGCCCTTTTAAATTATGCTCATAAAATGGATTCTCTCTTTTATGGACTTACACGAACTGATTTTCTGCGAATTGCTGGAGAATTTGCTAGAATTAAGGGGAAATCTAGAGTTTTTTCTGGCAATATAGCTGGGAAAGGATGGTTTAAAAATTGGTCCTTCCGGTAAGAAACGACAACGCCGAACGAAACAAAACTCAAAACAATCTATGACGTCTTACCTGTGTACCGTCTGCAAAGAAAAATATATTGACCCGCCAATGGAAGATTGGATACAATGTGGAGTCTGTCAAGAGTGGACACATGAAGCCTGTTCTTCATATTCGGGACGCGGTTCATATTTTTGCGATGATTGCTTTGATTAATATGTATGTTCTAATTAGTATTCGTTTTACCCGACCTGAGTATTCATTTTGCCCGCCTTGAGTGGGCAAAACGGATAATTTTGACTTTTTAAAAATTTTAATTTTATTTAAGAAGTTATTTATTTTTATTATTATTTAGCTGTCATGTTTAACTTTAATAACCCAAAGAATTATTAGCCAAAGCTATGAATAAATATGACTACGATATATATTTATTATTTAATTTCCAAATTAACATATCCTTCTTGCTCGTCCGTCCCCTACTAACAAAAATGAAAAAATTAGTGAGAATACAAAAATCCTGGCTTGACATGAGTCCTGCGATGTTACTGACACAATTCAATTATTAACCCTTAGCAAATGAATGCCGCCATATTCGCGACATTAAAAATATTCCCAAAAAAACGAATGCCGCCGTAGGAGCGGCATGACGTTTCACTGTTTATACATGCACTTGCCGACGTACGGTTGCAACAAGCATCGCTCGCGCGCCTATTTTTTACATAGTTGTGTAACGTGTCATTGTTGAATATGTTGTTTTTTCTTAAAAAAAAACTATATGGGCTTTGAATAACAGTACATAAGCAAACAGTAGCCGACTGTAATTTTTTAGTGTGCAAGTACCTCTTGTGAGAGAAGTACAATTTAAATGCGCTATTCTTTCTATCTAAAAGTCCATTATAAACATGGCAAATAATCTATCAAGTAATGATAAACCCAGCACAAGTAGAAACTTGGAATTTTCTAGTAGGGACGAAGAATTTTATGTTTTAGAAAACGAAAATAGCGGAAATGAAATGGATGAAGGCGAAACAGATAGTTCTGACTGTGACATACTTCCTAAAAAAAGTTATTCGTTCTGGGACGCAAAAAGATTGCGTAGTTTGCTCGGATAGAAAAACACCAGGAGGAAGACGCGAAACACGTAATTACTGCGATACTTGTAGTAAAAAACGTGGAATTTACATAGGCGACTGCTGGGAGAAGTACCACACCAAAAAAATATATAAGTAATTGTTGGTGTAGACAGTTCCAGTTTTCATTTAGCATAAATAAATTAAAAATTTATACAGTGGGTAAATAAAGTATTTGCACACTCCCAGTTTCTTAAATAATTTGACAAAAAATATAAGAACTGTTTTCAAAAACATGTCGAAATAATCTAATATATGAATAAGAAAATTAATTTATATTAACAAACCTTTAAGAAAATGAATATACAAACAATAAAAAAATAAAGATACAAAAACTAAAGCAAAAAAAGTATTTGCACGCTAGATTAATTATTCAAAAAGTAACTGTTAATGCAGAAAATAAGAAAGAACATAATTTTCCTCCATCAAATATTTATAATATGGACGAAACGGGAATATCAACTGTCCAAGATACAGTGAATGTGCTATGTGAAAAGGGAAAAAAAAAAGAATTGGATCTGCAAGTAGTTGGGAAAGAGGAAAACTAGTTACAGTTATTTGCTGTATGAGTGCCTCTGGTCCATTTGTTCCTCCCATGTTTATTTTTCCCCGAAAAAGAATGTCTTCCCAACTGTCAGGAGATGGTCCTATTGGAGCCGTGTCTAAAATTTCTGACAATGGGTGATCCAATGAGACTTAGTTTGATAAAATGCTGCATCCATTTTACAAACAATCAGGAGCAACACAAACAAACCCAGTGCTTTTGATTCTTGACAATCATGTTAGTCACGCAACTCTGGAAGCTTACGAAACTTGTCGAAAAAATGGCATTACACTTTTGTCTTTACCGACTCACACATCATACAGAACTCAGCCTTTGGATGTTTCATTTTATTCATCACTGAAAAAGGAATTTCGTCGAGTCTGTTCCGATCACCTAAATAAAAAGGCCCTTCAAAAAATTATTCCTTATGACTTAGCCGAGTTGTTCAACAAGGCCTATATGAAGGAAGCTTTTATGGTAAATGCGATTTCAGGTTTTAAGAATTCAGGCACTTTCCCCCTAAAACCCAATATTTTTAAAAATGACGATTTCTTAGCTGCAGACACTTTTATGGATCATGATAAACTATCTGTAAATTGTTCAGAAACGAACAATGGCCTATTCACATCCAATGTGCATTTAAGAGAAGACAAAAATCATTCCTTAGAAGACCTTTTACCAATTCCTGTTCCTGTGAAACTTAATGGGAAATATAAGCGGACAAAACAGCATTCCGAAATCCTCACTTCTGAATTTAATAAAAATTAATAAAGAAGAATACAATACATACGTGATTGATGAAATGGCAAAAGCTAAAAATAAAATTGTTTTAAGGTTGCCACCTTATCATTGTGAATTGAATCCTATAGAATTGATATGGGCGCAAATAAAAAATGAAGTAGCATCCAAGAACAAGATATTTAAATTGAGAGAAGTAAAACAACTTTTATTACAAGCTGTAGGAAAAAGACTTGTGTTGAGCATGTGATAAAAGAAGAAACAAAAATGTGCACACTCGATGGCATTATAGATGATTTAATTGAGCCGTTATTATTTCTGTTGGTGCTGATAGTGACAGTGAGAGTTCATCAGACAGTTCTTTTAGTTTGTAAAGTACCTAAAATGTTTAATATGCTTTCTCCTGTTTAACCTAAAGTTATTTATAATCATAAATTATCAAGTTCTGTAATAACACTTCCATTTACATATTTTGATTTTTAATAAATGTTTACTTACTATATTTTGACTTTATCCGGTTTATATTTAATATTAAAAGGAAAATAAAGTATGTCATTACATGTTGAATTTCGTGTAACAGTAAAGAAAACATTTGTCTTGCTAAAAGTTCTAATTACATATACATATAGTCACCCGTTTCGACCTACTGGGTCATTTTCAAGCTCACCCCAAGCTATATAATTAAAATTATAGCAGTACAACGTTTTTTTCTCAACGGACACAATTCATTAACTACAAATAGCATGAAATCCATTTTATTATGAATTTGCCTTAATGGGATAAAAGAAATACTATTATTATAATAAATAATGATCACACCATGACATAAAAAAAAATTTCTATTCAAAATTTACCGCCAGAATGATCTAGTGATTTATCTGGTAATGTTTGCTGTGTAAATATGGATTTTCCATTTACTCCTCTTAGTTTAAAAACGGACTATAGGATACTAGAATACCCAATAACTATTTTAAGTTAAGTGACCGCCATTCCCCCAATCTTCCCTTCCTGTACACTTTGTAAATGAATCTTGGCACATTCCATGCAAACGGTTTAAATTAATATTTATCTGTCGACTTGATCGGGCTACGGATTTTTTAAATTTATTTCATGTTTTTTTAATTTATAGTGGTAGTTGGGCTAACTTTTTTATTTTTCAATCGATTTAGACAATGTTTTCGATGTTTAGCGTTGCGTTGCAACTAAATAATTTTATCCAATCGTGTTAAACAACTATTGGACCTATCATCTGTTCTTTTTTGCAATAATTTGTATTCCCCATCCGAACAGTCGAAAAGGTCAATTTGGGCAAGTTTGTCATTTTTCAACCTACGTGAATCATTTTTTTCACATTTTGCGTTGCTTAGCAACCATTCGATTCTAACCAGCAAAACGTTTCTCGACTGTATCTTTGTTACTTATGAACCGATTACGAGCATTCTTGAACTAAACTGAAGGCCGTCGATTGTTTCACGAAACCAAAGGCCATGCTAGGCGCCGAAGGAACTAAACGCGCAGCGTTTCACGTACGCAACCTGTGTAACTACGCGTACCCCAACACAAAATCGCAAAGCAATTTTGTCTAGCACGCCCCGCAAAGCGGGCCTCGCTTTATTATTACTTTTATAAAATAACGCCACTCCACCAACATATTATTATTTTATTTTTTCAGACACACTTAAAACACTTTCCTTTACCCTTTTATTTATAGTATGTAATTGTAATGTAATGTAATTGGAAAAAAAGTTGAAATCCCAAGATTGACGTGCAAATCACTCTTAGTTTACACATTACCCATAAGGTTTGTTCTTAATTCATTACAATAAAAACAATCGTAAGGGTTGCAACTTTTATTATATTAAAACTTGGTTATTTTAATTAATTATTTAGTTAATATAATTATTAAATTAAGATAAAAAATTAATTATATTAATAATGTATAATTTAAAACAGATAAGAAGTTTGAATTAAATATTTCAGAAGCCGCGGACTTCAAAAATGTGTGATTCAAACTTCTTAACTGTTAAATTTAAACTCTGTAAAAAAACTTGTAAAAATTATTATATATAATAAAGAGTCTTTATTGTTACCCGAATTTTAATATTAATTAATTAGAAGAGCAAGAGTCAGGTGGGCTTTTACATCTAACTACTTGAACATTCAAAATAAATTTTAAATTAATATTATAACAACTTACTATTTATAAGGTTTAAAACACACACTTGGTATAAGAACGCCATAGCCTACGAGCCGACGAGCCGACTGTAACTCGCGATCACATTTTTGCAATTTTTCTTTTATATCCCTGTTACTAGTTAAATATAGAGAATAACTAAATTCAAAATTAAACATAAAGGGTTGGAGAGAACTATTATATTTGTTGTTTGGAACTGAACAAATATAGAAGGGCTGTTTTATCTTAGTTTAAGTATTTTGAAACAATGTCTAAGAAATACTATTGCCTTCGATACACAAGGGAACAATGTGCTCCGAAATATGTATATATACTTGTATTAATTCTTTTGTTAGTAAGTAAGTTGTTTATTGTAACTATTTTTCTCTTTGTGTGTCGACGTTATATTCAAAAACGCAGAAAAAGACCCGCGGTTAATTTTTTTAAAAAGTAATTTGAACCGAATTTTTTTTATAAACGTTTAAGACAGAGTCATTTGATTTTAAATTAAAAATGGATAATATGGTAGCACGGTATGCAAATGAGGTCATGATATGTTCTTAGGTGTTGTTTCTTCTTAGCTGAAGACAGTAGTGACTACCTGTGCTGTGCACGGGGGGCCTGCTGTCGGACCAATTGTCTTAGGGTACTTTATAAGTTCATTACACACCACACTTTTAAAATGCTTTTGATTATTTTGGTTTGAATTTATTTTTCGAAATTGTTTTCTGCTAATTGAAAGTAGACGTTTTCAGTAAGCATTTGAAATTAATATAAACCTATATTCAGTTTAGAACTTATTTTAAAAACAATCTTTTTAGTAAAAAGATACAAGCAAATTTAAAATTAAACACAATACACATCGCATAGGGTGGGGAAAGAATAATGATATTTGTAGTCAGAAAATGGACCCGACACCTTAGGGTATAAGGGATGGACAAAGAAGAAGAAGAAGTAGTTAGAAAATATAAAAATAAAGAGGGGGTGTTTTATTTTAAGTATTATTAAACAACATCTAAGAACTATCATGACCTCTGACACACAAAGAAATAATGTGCCCTCAAATATTGGGCAAAGATTAAAGATCACCTAATGGTAAGATGAAATCCACATATTCTTTCCACACAAACACACACCCCTCACATACGCATTTTTTCAATTAGAGTAACTCTTTCACATTTGAGACCATTTTAAATTTCATCTTTGGGTGGGTTTGATCGTTTTAAGATTTGTTAGTGAAAGCGGTCCGTTTGAAAAAGTAATTACAAATTTTAGTTGTATTCAAAATTGATTTCAATCGATTATTTTAAATGTTATAGTAACATTTTTTCTTCTAAACTTACCCTTCTATTTGTATTTTTTTAACTTCAAGGTTTTCTTTAAACAATCTAAATACAAATTTTGTTAATATGTATTGTTTATCTCTTTGAAGGTAAATGGTCCTTCCATTTCTGTTATTCGAATCTTAAAGTTCTCGTATTGCTTAAAGATTACTCTCAAGTTATTTTTTATTTATTTCGAACACTCCTTATTAATTTATTTTTACATCTTCTTTTATAATGTGTTTCTGTTATTTGAAACTTAAATTATATTTATTTTAATAAAAAGGATTTTGCTACTTCTACTTGCTTTTCTTAATCATTTTCATCTCTTCTTTAACATTAATTTAGTATTCTGTAGATTTTTCTATTCTCTTTACACATTTTATTTAATTTTTAGTTGTAACACGCGCTCTACTACTCCAATCCCCCTACGCACAACGCACTCTCACCCTAGAATACGACACCCCTACTAGAGGGCGCACAGTCAACACGTCGTAACGAAACTACACACAACGCACCCCCACCCTAGTACACGACACCCCTACTAGAGGGCGCACAGTCAATACGTCGTAACGAAACTACGCTCTCGCACTGTTTAAAGGGCTATCGCGGAACCTCAAATTTCATTCGTAAACCCAACGTTCTACGAGTCACCTGTACCTTTGAATAGTCGACCTGAGCTTTCTTTTGCAAAACAACGGTTCTTTTCGGGACCAGGGACAACGACCGTACGAATCACGTAGCCAGCGCTGCCGCCGTTAGAAGCCGTTCACTCGACTTCGGACCAACACAACGCCCGCTACATAGTATATTGTTTATTGTTACTTTTTTTTTAGAACTTGCCTGCGTTTGCATTATAAATACCCACTATCATTATGTAGCTTCCTTTTTTTTAGAACTTGCCTGCGTTTGCATTATAAATACCCACTATCATTATGTAGCTTCCTTTTTTTTAGAACTTGCCTGCGTTTGCATTATAAATACCCACTATCATTATGTAGCTTCCTTTTTTTTAGAACTTGCCTGCGTTTGCATTATAAATACCCACTATCATTATGTAGCTTCCTTTTTTTTAGAACTTGCCTGCGTTTGCATTATAAATACCCACTATCATTATGTAGCTTCCTTTTTTTTAGAACTTGCCTGCGTTTGCATTATAAATACCCACTATCATTATGTAGCTTCCTTTTTAGAACTTGCCTGCGTTTGCATTATAAATACCCACTATCATTATGTAGCTTCCTTTTTAGAACTTGCCTGCGTTTGCATTATAAATACCCACTATCATTATGTAGCTTCCTTTTTTTTAGAACTTGCCTGCGTTTGCATTATAAATACCCACTATCATTATGTAGCTTCCTTTTTAGAACTTGCCTGCGTTTGCATTATAAATACCCACTATCATTATGTAGCTTCCTTTTTAGAACTTGCCTGCGTTTGCATTATAAATACCCACTATCATTATGTAGCTTCCTTTTTAGAACTTGCCTGCGTTTGCATTATAAATACCCACTATCATTATGTAGCTTCCTTTTTTTTAGAACTTGCCTGCGTTTGCATTATAAATACCCACTATCATTATGTAGCTTCCTTTTTTTTAGAACTTGCCTGCGTTTGCATTATAAATACCCACTATCATTATGTAGCTTCCTTTTTAGAACTTGCCTGCGTTTGCATTATAAATACCCACTATCATTATGTAGCTTCCTTTTTAGAACTTGCCTGCGTTTGCATTATAAATACCCACTATCATTATGTAGCTTCCTTTTTTTTAGAACTTGCCTGCGTTTGCATTATAAATACCCACTATCATTATGTAGCTTCCTTTTTTTTAGAACTTGCCTGCGTTTGCATTATAAATACCCACTATCATTATGTAGCTTCCTTTTTTTTAGAACTTGTCTGCGTTTGCATTATAAATACCCACTATCATTATGTAGCTTCCTTTTTTTTAGAACTTGCCTGCGTTTGCATTATAAATACCCACTATCATTATGTAGCTTCCTTTTGTATTGTTTTGTCAATATTTAATTAATTCTTAAAAATATTAAAGCCACCCTCTCTTTATATAATTATCGGACCATGCGTTTTGATGTTTTTCTTTTTTAATTCTTATTAATTTTTCCCGTTTTGTTTATTCTTCGAACTTTGTTTAACTTTTAAATTATATTGCAAAATTAATTAATTTTTACTTAGATTTTTTTTAAATTTGTTAAAAATCACTTTTTATAATTTAATTTTTTTTTTTTTGGACTTCATTTTTTAATATTTCACTTCTTTATCTTTTAAATACTTACCTTTCTTCTTTGTTGTCTTTCCTTTGATTTATGTAACACTTTGAAGTATCTTTTCACATACACACACACTTAAAACACCTTCTCCCTTGAGAAGGAAAAGAAGAAGACGAAATTAAACATATTTATTTTACTTCTCTTGATAATTCTTTAAAATTTGGTGAATAATTGGTGACAGCACTTCTCTGTAATTCTTTGAGATGCTGGTTCATTAATACTGATCGAAATTTGGATTTCACAAATTTTAAATTGGAATAAAATGATTCACATAAGTACGTTGTTCCGAATATTGCAATAATTCGACAAGCAGCCTTTTTTAATTCAGGATACTCCGATTCTTGTACAAATTTCCAAAATTCAGTAATCGACGTCGATTTATATTTTAATTGTAGAACTTGATCTTCTCGCATCTCTATTAATTCTAATTCTCCAGATGCCTTTGAAAAAGTTGTAATTTAGTTTTAAAACTAAATATCTTGGAGATACAACAATCATCTGCCCCTCACGATACTTCTGGTACAGGCCTGTTCGACAACCGAATATGGACCTGTTCACCGTTCGGCTGTGCAGGCAGCTTGGCGAGCGCACTTCCGCGCGCTCGCCACTTAGTGTTCAACCATTGACTATTAACTGTTGCTTTTTACCACGTTTCTTTATATTGTATGTTATTAACTTTGTATCAGTGTTAGTTTAATATCTCAATTGGTGTGCTTCTTTATATAGCCTACTCTAGCAGGTTATGGGCCCAGGACCCATATAGAGCTTAAATTAACTGTTGATACGCGCTAACGCGAACGAAGGAAACGGGTCGCGCCACACCCTAAAACCAAGACTCCATTTTGTGCAGAAGTGCTGTATTACTGTGTTAATAATAATGGCTAACGTTAACTCTGTGCGTATCGAATCCTTACCCAAGAGTAAGTATGAAACTTGGAAGATTCAAATGGAAGCAGTACTGGTGAAAAATGAAACATGGGAGTACGTGAGCGGTGAACGACCACACCATTCAAAACCGGATGCATCAACGGAAGCAACGGCTCGAATTTCATACGACGCGTGGGTGACAGCAGACAGAAAAGCTAAGTCAGACCTTATTTTAGCAATTAGTCCTTCAGAATTAAGTCAAATACGTGGGTGTAATACGTCTAACGAAATCTGGATAAAACTAGAATCGATTTATGCATCGAAAGGTCCCGCTCGAAAAGCCACTTTACTTAAACGCCTTACACAAAACAAGATGGCGGAAGGCGACGACGTAAGGGAATACCTAACTAATTTCTTCGACATTGTCGACCGATTGGAAAATATGGACGTTAATATAAATGGTGATTTACTCGGAATTATGCTACTATACAGCCTGCCCGATACATTTGAGAACTTCAGATGTGCAATCGAATCCCGTGATAGTCTACCGGATATCGAAAGCTTAAAAATAACAATCACGGAAGAGTACGACGCCAGAATCCGAAATTCAAGTGATCGACAATCGGTGCAATGTTTGCTAAACAAAACGCGAACAGAAAAACTAAACAATATAACAGTGTTTATCAAAATAAACCGCCGAGTCAATACTTTAAACCCAAGTGTAACTTTTGCAAAAAGAAAGGACATACATATGAAGAATGTTTTAAACGAAATAAAGCTAAATCAAAGGGGGAACAACGCAACTCTTCGTTCTTCGTACACCCCACAACAAGGTCAACGACAGAAGAAAATGGTGTATCGACAGCGGATGTACTGTGCATTTGTGCAAAATAAAAACATCATCGAGGACGCTCAACAACACAATCCCGTTTAAACTTAGCCACAGATATGTTTTCAACTGTGACAACAAAGGGAAATGTGACCATATCTACATGGAATGGAAAAGAAAATCATTCGATTAAGTTGAGCAACACACTTCACGTCCCGGAGCTGCGCACCAATCTAATTTCCGTCGCTAAGGTTGTAGATAAAGGAGATCAAGTGCTATTTACTAAAAATCAGGCTTTCATTAAGAATTCCAATGGAAAAGTCAAGATTGTAGCCGATTGCATTCGAGACTTATTTTACCTACGTGAGGAACGTCAACAAACGTGCTTGATATCAAATAAGATGACAACTGACGCTCAATTATGGCATCAGAAACTATTTTTGTTGTCTGGAAAAAATACAATAAAACGAAAAATTAACATGACAAGTATATTATATTAACTTTTTTAGAAAAACTATAAATAAGAATAATTTTGTTATAATACTCCCTAAATTTAATTAAAATATGATATGGCTTTATTGTACGCTTCATGGGAACATACATATTTGTTGTTTTCTTTTTATGTATATGTTGGCGGAAATTTAGATTTGATTGCGGGAATAACATTTTCCATGATTAATGTCAAGAGGAATGCAGATAGAAGTTATTAAGAAAGCTCAAGAAATAGGTCACTTTGCAATTAAAAAAACTAAAGAGGTACTTAAGACAAATTTTTTTATTCCTAAATTAAAAAAGAAAATCCAAAAGGAAATGATTATTGGTTATCCGAGGTTAAAGGATCATTGTCAAGATCGTTTGAAACGAAAGACTTAGGTAAAGTGAATAGATGTTTAGGAATCGAGTTTTCGCGCAACGAAGAGTCACGTGTGTACCTAAAGCAAAGGCATTACATAGAATCAATTTTATTGCGTTTTGGCATGAGCGAGTGTAAGCCTATCGGAACCCCAATGCAAGCAAATAGTAAATTATCCGAACCGGCGCATGTGGGCTTAATTGGTGCGTTGTTATATCTGGCGGTCACAACGAGACCGGATATCGCTTATGCGGTCAATTTTTTGAGTCAATTTAATTCAAGTTACAACGGAGAGCATTGGAAAGCTGCTAAAAGCGTACTACGCTATCTCAAGGATACCGTGGATTGCGGTCTTAAGTTTGAAAAACGGGTTTAGAGTTTTTGGGTAGTCGACGCCGATTGAGCGGGAAACTCAGTGGATCGTCGCTCGTATTGGGGGTATGGGTTTATCCTGGCGGGATCCGTGATTAGCTGGGAAGCACGGAAACACAAAAAACCGTTGCGTTATCGAGTACCGAGGCCGAATATATGGCAATAGCAGAGGCTACGAAAGAGGTGCTGCCTGTTTATTTGTCAGATTGACAGACATCCATATTACATAAATTTTAGTCTGAAATTAAAGTGGTTGTATTTGCGCGGTTTGTTACGCGAGATGCGAGTGTTAAAAGAAAACGATACAATTAGTTTATTCAACGACAATCAAGGAGCGATAAAGCTAACGAAAAATGACGTACCACTCGCGGACGAAACATATAGACGTGAGACACCATTTCATAAGGGATGTTTACGCTAATGGTGTAATCGATCTAAAATATCAAAGTACGGAAAGTATGCCAGCAGATGTGCTCACAAAGGGACTTAATAAAGTGAAACATTGGAAATGTTTAAAAGGCATGGGCATGGAGAATGTCAAGAAGTAATAATGGTTTGCAAGCTCACCACTTCGAGAAGGGGTGTTGAAGAGTGCGAAGTTTGTGAGCGTTGTGAGATTAAGAGTGCGTGTGCGCAAAGTAGTTTAATCCTAAGAGAGACTTTAATTGAGCACGTGTTTTGAGTAAGAAGACTGTGCTTATATTTTTCTCTAGTTACTAAAACTATATGTTGTACATCTGCCTTAATAAACGATTGTATATATTTCTCTCGAACACTCTGTATTATTCAATATTAGATCCGCATACTCTCATCAATAATGAACTTACTTCGAGTTTTTTCATCCGTCGCATAGATGGCGCTGAAAATCGATTTAAACGAGTAATTTATATAATCGATTTATTAAAAATCGATTAATATTACTATAAAAAATTGATTATAAAAATCGATTATTTTTTAACATGCCTAATTATAAACAGTCAGGTGATACATACAGCAAATAATCAAAAATCACAACTTCAACGCCGTCACTTCATTGAAAATTTGGGCATGAAACTAATTGAACCTCATATTAGGGAACGCCAGACGTAGCTGAACTTGCCCCGAACGTTGAGGCAAAGACTATCAGAAATTTTGAAAGTCGATGATGTACCTGAAACAGCTGGGCCTTCCAGAAATGGTCGGTGCTACGAGCGTGGCTGAAAAACAAACCGAAAAACCAAATATACATGCCATAAATGTAAGAACTATTTAAGTCTTCAGCACGTGGTGCCTACTTGTAGAAGTTGTTTAGGTCCAGAAAATGAGTGATTTTTTTTTTTCAAAGGAGGATATTTGTTTTTGTTTATTTTCTGATTTCCTAGTGCCTGATTAAGTTTTAAAACCTTAAGTTTAAGTTATAAGATTTTTAATTATTAATGATTAATAAAGCAGGTGTGATTTATTAAATAGTTACCTTTTATTATCCCATAAATAAGTATGTTTAAAACTAACAATAAGTCAATCATGTATCCTTGAAATTCATCTTGAATTCAAAGTTGATAATTCGACGTGGTATATGTGCATTGTGCATTGGCAGATCCTAATTTTAATGTAAAATCAAATTACATGTTTGTACCATTTTTGAATCATCTGTAGAGGTCCACACAGTTTCACAATAAATATAATATATAAAAATGAAAAAAAAAGAAATAGTTATAAACAAACAAATTATTCTTTTAAGAAAAGTGTATGAAACGAGCAGATGACGATTTGGCACCAACAATAATTATTAATGTGTAGAGGTCATATATATGTAACAAGCGCAACGAATATATCTCTGCAGGTAATGCGCGAAATCCTCCGAGACACTCCGCACCGCTACATCGCTTCCACCATCTCCCGTAAAGGTCGGATTTCTAAATATTAGAGTCGCCACACATCAATACTAAGTTTTGTAAGAATTGAAATAATTATGCGATTGACTCGCTCAAGTTGTCCGTTACCTCGCGCGACGCCTGTAGTAATTGTAACGTGATCAATTCCTTCATTTAAGCAATACTCCTTAAACTCCTTTGCTATAAAGGCTGTTCCTTTATCGGATATTATTCTACTTGGATTTCCAAATATGTTTTGTTGCTTAGTTAAGCAATTAATAACTTCCTTGGTAGTCGTCGATTTTACTGGATAAAGCCATACAAATTTAGAAAAATCGTCGGTTACTGCAAAAATATGCTGGTAAGCTTTATTTGTCGACGGCATAGGTCCTAAATGATCTACATGGTAGGTATTTAAAGGATCGTCCTGTTTAGGGATAGGATGAAGTAATCCTTCCTTTTTACCTTCCTTTCTACTACCTAAAATACAATAAACACAGTTATCGACTACCTTTTGGATTTTCTTTTTTAATTTAGGAATAAAAAATTTTGTCTTAAGTACCTCTTCAGTTTTTTTAATTGCAAAGTGACCTATTTCTTGAGCTTTCTTAATAACTTCTATCTGCATTGCTCTTGGCACAACTAAGAGTTCTTGTCCGTCAACGTACTTAAACAAAATGTTGTGTTTAATCAGATAAATTTTGTATTCCTCTTCTGCAGCTAAGACCCTATTAATAGTCCGTATGTCTTCATCGTTTTCTTGTGCTAATTTTATTCTGAAGTTTAAATCACATTCACTATTAATCATCATAACTACTGGATTTCGACTTAAGGCATCTACGTGTGACATTCGACTTCCACTTCTATGCTCAATAGTATAATCATACTTTTCTAAAAGTAATGCTCACCTTGCTACTCTAGTCGTCAGGTCGCTTTTTTTCATTGTTTTCTGAAAAGCAGCACAATCCGTTACTATCTTAAACTTCGATCCTAGCAGGTATATTCCAAATTTATTTACCGCTTGTATTAATACTTAAGACTTCAAGTTCATACGAAGAATACTTTTCCTCGGTTGGAGTAGTTTTTTTACTCATGTAACAGACGGGATGTAATTTTAAATCTATACTTGATATATCGATCAAACATGCACCATACCCGTATTCACTCGCATCCGTATGCAGTTCTATCGGACAGTTTTGCTGCAATATAGTTAAAACAGGTTAACTAGATAATCGACTTTTTAATGTTATAAAAGTGTTCCTTTGATCATCACCAAACTCGAACAAAATATTACTCTTTAACGTCATATCACTCGAAGGTTTCGCAATTATCGAATAGGATGATATGAACTTACAAAAATATACTGTTAATCCGAGAAATGATTGTATTTGTCTCGCCGTAGTTGGTTCAGGAAATTTCTTTATTTCATCAATAAGATCGTCATCACTTTCATCAAGAAAAGTATTTTGACCTTCGTTTTCTTCCTCTGATGATTGCTCCAAAAGCCTACGAAGTTCTTCATATGTGAGACCCTTTTTTCACCTAAAGTAATGAATATTTGAAAGAGTCTAATATCTTAACTTTCAATATTGTAAAAGATATCCGTATATTTTATTATATAATTTACCGCCGTAAAGAGCTGTAAAGACCTTTTATTTGGATATAGCAAATTTCCCCGGGAAATAAAATTCGTCCAACAATGTGAAACGTTATTAATACCTATGTTTGTTCTCTGTTTGAGATCGTCTTAGTGTGTGATGGGTTAATTGATGGAACGTTGATTTACTGATGAAAGAATGTACAATGGTGTTACACTGTTTATTAACTGATGAAGAGAAGTAAAGATGATGTTACAATTGGTTGGTTAATTGGCGAATAGTAGAGGTAAAACTGAATAACTTTACGGTTGTTACAACGATGATTCTCTTGCGATGGTTGGATGGTGAATGCTTGCTGCTCGTGTGCGGAGGTTGCCCCTTTCAGTATATAAAATGTGGAGGGGTATAACAAATTTGTCCAATCTAAGTGTTTAGTTGCTACACTTAAGTTACATTCGCTTCTAAATTTGTGAGCTACATAACCCGATATCTATGTTAAAGCATCCCTATCAACTATTTCTCGTATTTCAAAAGTTTGACGTAACTTTTCGTTCTTATAACCAATTTCAGACTCTTCAATGCATATTTCTGAATATTCGGGTTGAATAAATGACAAATTGTTTATGCTTATTTCATCACTCTGCATTCCTCATCCTTAAAATCAACTTTTAAGCTACTGAAGGCACTATTAGTTAAACACTTTTCTTCATTGTTAGACGATTCGCTTATTATGTTGAATGGTTGAGCTAAACAGCTTTCTGACGTTCCTCTTGTATTATTGTTTTCGGTAAATATTGCATTAAAATTTTTACCTAAAATGTATTTACCATTTCAGACAATATTTAAAATCCAAAAGATGGGGATGATGGTTCGCATCACCTATGACTCGTATATATGAAAAAAACATTTCTAAAACATTCTGGTTGAGTCTAGAAGTTAGAATATACTCTACATTACACTTTAACTTTAAATAATAAAATACCTCTAACAAAGATTTATTTGTTAACAAAATTCGTTTTTGAAAGGGAATAAGTGTAGTATGTTTTCCAGCGATCATTGCCAAAATTTCTTTTGACACTCTATGTAGTAAATCTTTCTGCCTCTCCAAGTCAGTACCAAAGCCGTAACAGCACAATTAACCATCTTTATGACTAATAGTCAATAACTATTATTATTAATCAAAATTAATAACAAGAAACAGCAAAAAAATCTAAATAAACGTATATATTACAAAAAATAAAAGGTAGTTTATCATAAAACAACTTAAGAAATGTTTAAAGAGAATCAGTTTGCAGCGCACGTGACGTCACATGCGCGGAAATACTTTGAAAGCGTTCTACTACCGGACTCCGCAATACCATTTTGCTGAGGCGAATGCGGACCGGTAAGTCTCCGTTGTATCCCGTGCTCTCTGAGAAACGCGTCAAACTCGTTATTGCAGTACTCCCTGCCGTTATCTGACTGCAGTGCCTTTATCTGTCTTCCCGTTTGTTTTTTGACCTCTTGTTTAACATTTTTAAACACTTCGGAGAGTACTGCGAACTGCGCTCGAACACGGATGTGTAGAGTGAATTATCGTGCTTAACCTTAACTACAAACTACGAACAATTTTATATTAAACAGTGTGTGCTTAAAAACGCATCTCTCAATCTTGGGAACATAAAATTCCCTCAAGCAACGGGCGACCGCCGGTCGCCCCGCAAATTAACTTAAATTAAATTATTCGACTTGTTTGAAAAACAGCGCAACAATGAATGGTACACTAGCTGCACCAAAGTTAATCTATCAAGGCACAAATGCCATTCCCATGGAGATTAACGATTCTCAGAGTACAAGCTACAAGCGTGCACTTACTCCACCCGAAAACACCTCAAACAAAAAATATCTATTTCAAGCAAGCACCCTTGTTACAGCTAACAAATACTACGTACTTGATAAAAATACCCAAGAAACGTTTGAAAATAAACAAAATAGCACGGATATCGTATCTAAACCAACAAACGTTGAAACAGATATTCAACGCGAGCCCCCGATATTTCTACACAACGCTCGCAACTATCAAGCAGTGATAAATGATATCAAACAAACTATAAACAACAATAATTTCACTATAATAAATAAAGGAGACTACTTAAAATTAATGTAAAGAGATAAAAGACTACGTCATTTAATTCATATTCGGTTTCTAATTTAAAACATCGTGAAGCAAAATCTGCTTCCACATTGTTTGCTGATGCAATATAAGAGCAAAAGCCAAATCCGACGCGCTTCACACCATTTCCAAATTTTTCGAGTGAGAGCAGTTAAATCAGGAAACTGAACTCCGCCCATGCGATTAATATACGAAATTGCAGTGGTGTTATCAATACGCAACAATATCGGACATCAGTTGCAAAACACCTTAAACCCATAAAAGCAGCGAAAAGTTCCAAGTAATTAATATGATAAGCACGTTCGTCTGAAGACCAAAGTCCTTGTGATTGAGCACCATTACAAAAAAAACCCCAGCCCCGAAGGGATGCGTCCGAAAAAATTTCCAAATTAAAAGACAAAGTTTTAATTTTACAGCAGGAATATGGCAAATTTATCAACCACCAAGACAACGAACGCTTTACTTCTGTTGTAATTTTCAGAGAAGCGTTATAATTATTGGCATGTGCACGCAATTTCAAAAATTTAGCTCGCTCAAGCGTCTTGGTATAACCCCAATAGCAGGACACGCAGCTACGAGCGAACCTAACATTTGCGCAAATGTCTTTATGGTAGAATGATCTTGCCGAAACATTCCTTGAATTAAAGAATATAACTTATTACGCTTGTCATCCGGCAACTTGACAGTCATTGATTTAGAATCTATTATAAATTCGGTAGGGCTCTAAGTGACTCTTTTTTAAATTAATTACAAACCCTAATTCGCGAAGCAGGGTTATCGTAAATTCAACATTCCTGATCGTATTATTGTATGATCTGCCTATCAATAAAAGTCATCTAAGTAAACTACCGACAAAAAACCCAAAGAACGCAAATATGAAACCACCGGTTTCATAATTTTTGTAAACATAAATGGTTCCGTAGATAATCCGAATGGTACCGCTTGAAATTCATAGCGAGTACGATTAAACATAAAACGCAAATATTTGCGATGGGACTTGTGCATAGGTATCAGAAGATATGCGTCCTGAAGATCAAGAGAGGCCATAAAACAATTTTGGCTTACTATTTTGATGGCGTATTTAAAATTTTCCATTTTAAAATGTTCCGTACGAACGAATTGATTTAAGCACTTTAAATTTAAAATTAGACGCTTGGAACCATCAGGTTTGTCTACAAGAAAAATAGTTGAAATAAACTCGCCCCTAACTGGCTTACATGAGATAATTGCTCCCAATTGCTGAAATTTTTTAATGCAGGCAGAAATCTGTTTAAAATCTGCCTTAGACCAAACTCGTTCATCAGGCGCTGTAATTTGCGTAACCGGCCTTTTAAAAGGAATTTTATAACCACGCAGCCAACGCAATATGGTTTTATCCTGAGTAATTTCTATCCACTTTAAATAAAAATATTGAAGACGTCCGGCATGTGTGCTTACTAATGGTTGTAACTCTTCGTGTTGGCTCGGCCTCTCGAACTCGTTACACGCCTGTTTGCATTGTGGTAACTTCGAGGTTGCTGGTTCTGTCTGCCCGGACGGGTTACCGGTCGGGGCAGACTCCTGGAGTTTAAAGAATTATTCAAAGATCCTCGACATCTAAATGACTGAGAAGCTCCACCTCGCGAACGATACTGCGAGTAACCAATTTTCGGGGCCGGCTTCAAACTAACAGATGAACGTTGCAAAACCTTAAATTTTGAGATGCGCTCTCCCAAATCAGGTCCCAATAGAAATTCACTAGGCGGTTCAGCCATTATAACTTCCAATAACTTTTTATCCACATTCAAATTTTCGCCAATAAGGGCGCGACGAGAAGTTGACTGAGAATGAAAAACGTCACATAGAAGACGACTAATATTACTCATATTCTCAATTCTAACTAATGTTTCAGGAAGCATTACTTACTTCATTGCTAATAAGCATTGACGTTAATTCTTGCCCAAGTATCGATAGAGCGGCCTCAATCGATTTTTGATTTTCAACAACACGTTCATCACGCTGGAGGATGGACTCTGACAGAATAACCTTAACCTTAGGATTAAGCTTGGACCCCTCCAAAATTCTCAAATTTTTCGGAACACATGCTTTTAATAAAACATCATTTTTCATTTCAAACCCATTATTAAGAATCTTTGTCCAAATTTCAACCAAATTGGACTGAAGCGGAAGCCTTAGCTGTTTATCTACCTCCTTTGTTTTTCCCAACGCCGAAAGAACCTCCGGTTGAAGTGGAGGCTCAACTTCCAATGTAGTTCTTGGTACAAAGATATCTACAAAATCATTTTATATTTAAATGATGTTTAATAATGAGTTGTCAATGTCAACAACTTGAAGTTCCTTACTAGGAACGGCAGGTACATAACAAAACTTCATTATGCCCGCTGATATCAAGGTATAAAACCTTTAATTTCTATTAGCACTTACTGCGCTAAGTAGAAATTCCTTTTGAAGTTCCTAACTAGGAACGGCAGGTACATAACAAATCTTCATTATTCCCGCTGATATTTAGGTATAAAACCTTTAATTCCTACTAGCACTTACTGCGCTAGAAAGAAATTCCTTATTAGGAATTACATAATGCAAACCAGGCCTCAATCTGAACACAAACAATCAATTTACTAAAAATTTACAATCTGATGTTGCGTCAGAATATATTCTTCCCGACCCGACTAGTCCTGCCGGGCTAGGAGACAAATTCTTATCTAAGAATGCTTTAACGACAGATTCTCCACCAGTAAAATCATATTAAAAAGAAACTAATACCTGCTGGAGCATGTTCTGTAACATCGACACTCAAACTGGAAGGTGAGCTGGGCGTCGGTCTCTGAGACTCGTCGTGCGACATAGTAGTCGTCGCCGAAATTGGGGAACCCCCACGTGATCGGCTTCTGCCTCTGCTACGCCTGTCTCGGCCCTCCTCTCTCAAAACTGATAATTTTCGGCTCAATCTTCTTATCTTTCGTTCTAAACTAATAGGGTCCACACTGTGGTCCCAATGTCTTCGCTTTCCCATTTTTAAACTCGGAACAAATTATTGTGTGTCATCCACTCAAGCACAAAATAAATAATGTTTTAGATAATTGATAGCAGATAGCTAGATAATTAGGAGATATTTTTGAATTTGAAGATTGTGCTACACTCAAATAGAAAATAGATGTACTACCATATGATCATATAGTAAAAAGGTGGGAAATATAATTTATATTTTTGTAGTAATCTAGACGAATAGTTCCGCCTCTTTACCAACAGGGTGCGCAACAGCAAGGAGGAACAGTACGAGAAGAAAACAATAGAGTTGGACAGTTAAGTTGGTTTTGGAGTTTTACTAAAAATAGCGTTGATTAATAATATAATACTGATTGGGTTTCTTTGATTGTATAAATACATAATTAATAGCGTGATTGTTTTTATTTAACATTACGAAATTTTTATTTCTATTTTCTCTTCATACTTCAGTATCATCTTCTGAATCATCATCTTTGTCATGCGAATGAATTTCATCATCTGTTCCTTCAGTTTCTGTAAAGTAAAATTAAAGTTAGCAAATCGAGTCTATTATTTGAAGTCTATTTTATAACTATATAATTACATTGAGAATCCTCAATCAAGTCGCTGACTAGACATGGCAGTTGATCACCCTCAAACCATTTAAACATGTAGTTTTCTTCCTCCGCCCAACCATACTCAAGTGGGGTCAACGTTGTTGGTTGTTTTTGAGAAGTGTTTTTCCAAATGCTTGAAATATAATGAGCTCTCAAAAACTGTTGATATAACTCGCTTTTACAAGGATGTATAGAACTTGCATCGAAACTTTTCACCTTTTTCGTGAAATTTTCATTAACATCAGTAGCTTTCTAGCTACTGCCGAAAAGCTGAAATCTCCTATCATCCACATCTACTGATTTTTTCGCACCATACATTTGGCAAGTAAACTTTTGGATGATATCGAATAAGCTTTGTAAATCCTCCTGTGTTAAATTCGGATCACCAAGTTCTGCAAAAGCTTTTTGAAATTCCACACATTTTTGCAATAAGTTGAAAGGTCTCTTCTTTCCTTTGTTAAAAAAGGCAGGATTAAAGTCCGATCCGCTAAATGCATGGAATCCACTCAAGATTTTTACTAATAATTCACCCAGTTCTTCATATATTTTAGTTATGACAATGAATCTTTCTTTGACAAATCGATTAATATTGAATAAAGAAAAATCGATTTTTATTTAATCGATTATTTTCCATTAATCTCACATCCCTATTTATAGTACTGACATTGAGCATAGCATAGAAGACAGCCATAGGCCAGCGCTTTGTTACTCGGGCACAATTGTAATTGGCACATAAACGATCTATGACATCGACCCCACCCTTGGTATCATTGTAACTTAAAATTATATCGGGTTTCTTAGTTTCGGGATCGACATTAGCATTGTGCATAGTGCTAATCAATAAAACGTTCTTTCCTACCTTGGGAACATCTGAAACCAAAACCATGTTGTCGCCAAGACCAAACATATTTGACTTTACGTTTCGACCACGCAATACATTGAAATCAGGAGGAATATCCTTGTTATTCTTTCTAATTGTTCCAATAGTTGTTAGACCTTTTTTGAGTAATGATTGAGCTAAGGGTGCACTCGTGTACCAATTGTCGGTTGTCATGTTGCGTCCAGTATTGAAATTCGGCTTGCATAATCTTTGAACAACAGCTAGGCCCGAATTGTCAAGATTGTATGGACCTTCGTTCGGCTGTTTACCAGGGTATATTTCCATATTAAAGGTGTAAAACATTTTAGCGTCACATAGAGCTTGAATCTTTATACCATATCGATTTGGTTTATTTGGAATGTATTGTCTAAATGAGCACCTTCCACAAAAAGCTTCCAGTTTTTCATCTATGGTTATAAAAGCAGATAAAGTGTAATTATCCTTGCAATTTTGAACAATTTTTTCGAATATTTCTCTGATATGGCAAATCTTGTCATGTGCTTTTGTTTGTTACCTTGTAGTGCTATCATCAAATCTCAAAACTCTCAGCAGAAATTGAAACCTCTGGTTAGACATAGAAAGCCTAAAAATTTCTACCGAACCACCATCCGTTCGAAATAACTCTTCAATATTCAGATGATTAGACTTTTGCACTCCAGCTAATAGTATCAAACCTATCAAGTATTTTATCTCGAAGGGGTTAGTCTCTGGCATATTTTTATGTTTGACGGTTTCAATATATTGGTTGGTATACTTGACATAAACGTCAATTATAGTATCATTAAAAAAGTGCCTCCAAATTTGAAGAGGGTCCCTTTCACCTGAGATAGCCCGTCTGTGTCCTGGTAGCCGAGTTATAATATTGAAACTTCTAGTGTGGACAAACTGGCGAGGGGTTTTTTTATTCCACTCTGTACGTTTGTCCTTTCCCAAAAAAAAAGAGTTGTTATCAGAAGATTCTCGGTCGCTCAGATCCTCTTCGCTCTCTGAATATTGTATTTGATCTGGTTCAAGAGTTTCTTGTTCGCCATCACTTTCAACTTCACTGTCAGATAATGTTTGCGATTGGTCTTCATCTTGTAAAGCTTGTTGTAGAAGAGTTTCGAAGCGACGCTGTTCATTTTCATAAGACATTCTGAAACAAGCAACACAAACAACTATTGAAAGTCGAAAAACAAATGCGTAGGTACTTTTGTGAAATGTCGATGAAATTTTGTAAAAGTTTACTGTTGTCAGGATAATAATATAGGGGAGTGTTGTACTCGTGGACATTCGCCAGATTTTGAATTAAAATAAGGTTTTATGTCAATTTTTTTATTTATTAGCCTAAAAGTAATACAAATATTGCTTTAGCAGTAGTTAGCGCTTAACAATTAAAAGTACTTATTTTTGTAGGTATTATATTTTTTTTAATAAATCACTTTTTTCAAAAACACTAAATATGTCCACAGGTACGACTTGTGATTGTACCTTTGGACAGCAGGAAATGTACTATGAACGCAGGATAAAAGTTACCTATTCTTGAGGATTTAACTCCTCCTTAAGACAAATCAAGTCAAGAGTTTATCACATTAAAATATGGTAGGTTGGCCTTAAAATTATTAACAGTGTTTTATTATTAAAGTTTATTTTTCCGAAGTAATTGTAGAAATGTTTATTTATCAACCACTTAAGATATTATGAAAACAAAATACAACCAGTCCGTATGTTTACAGTATTAAGAGATTGTGAAAATATAGAATTAAATCAGATTGCTCTTTTATTCTACAATGACTAGAAACTGCTTATGTAGTATTTTTGCTCTTTATAGTATTTACAAATTTAGTTTCTCGATTAGGTATTGTTTTTGCACGATGTTATAAAGAATGAACGCTTGTAATTTCAAATTATCTAAGACGTGTCCGCTAAATAAAATAAAAAATAAAATTCCGTCATCATGATAAAACCCCCTTGCTCTAAAGATTAAAGCAGTGGTCTAAAGAAAACGTATTTTGGGGTTCGAATCCCAATGACAGCCTCTTTTTTATACGCTGTTCTAAATACCTAATTCGAGTTGAACATGATGTGTCTGCAGTTATCTAGATTAGTACGAAATATATTGTTTTCTCTGTTTTTGATAAATATCATCTTAAATTATGCAACATTGAAAAATAAACTTATTCATATTTTAAATTATAGTTAAAAAACATTTTATGATTTGTCTCATATTAAATATAATTTTTGGCAAATACCATATTTACTTTTAAATGATATTTGGGACACAAAGAACAAATGCTACGTAATTAAAAAAAACAATTGTTTTTTATTTAACATGTACCGAAAAAACAACCTATCAGCAAAATTCGAACCACAGATTTTAATGCTCCGTATACAGATGTGTCGATCTTTACTCCTAACAAAATGTGTGATTCACCTTACATGAGTTTGTCCTTGTGAATATAATGAATACATACTATGTAGTATTATTCTTATTGTTTTTAGAAGATATCAATAAGTCATACATTTTTACCACCTAGTTTCAACATTTATAATTAATGTTTGGATATTTAATTAATTTAGATTTTATCAAAATCAAATTTTAATATGTCTAAATAGGTGTAAAGAATTATTTGAAAAGCTGCATACATCCATAGATAAATATGTGGCAACTTTAAAATACACAATTGTATGACCTAATCATTATTTAATATGAATCATGTAGTCGAGATTTTACTAAGTTAAAATACTCCAAATCTTCGATGTAAGCAGTTCAGTTATGACATACGATCCGGCTTTATTTTATTTTCTTAAGATTTTAATTGGTAATAAAACGTGACTGATAAAGAAACACTGTATGATAATTGTAAGACCAACCCACCATATCTTATTATGATAAACACTCTGACTTGATTTGTCTTAAGGAGGAGTTAAACCCTCAAGAATAGGTAACTTTTATCCTGTGCTCATAGTACCTGTGGACGGCAATGTACCTATGGACACATCACCTTTTCCTTACATATAATTTTACAAAAATCAATAAAAATTTCTTTATGAAATTTATATAATTTCTTTATAAAGGAACTTTAACATTAAACAATTAATTATAATTTATTTATTCTTAACTGTATAAATACGCAAAATAAAAGTAAGATTAAAAAATATGTCCTTTTGCATCATCATAGGGCCTCGCAAAATTTACTTCAGCACATTAAATTTAGATCTTGCTACGCCTCTGCATTTCGGAGGAAGTCTTTCTCTTTTTTGACAAGTCCTTATTCTTTTTTTTTTTTCTTCAATTCTGCTTTCCGCTTTTCTCGAATCTTCGTTTTTTATCTCATTATTTTGTTGGGAATCAGTTAAAATTCTACTATTTCCAGGTTTTCTTCCTCGTTGAGTAAGTTTTGGAGGAGCTGCTTTTAAAAATGGGCGTACTGATTCTGGTCTTATTTTTCCATACTTACTACGAGGCACTGAGAAAAAAGGGAAAACAATTAATTGGTAACCAGTTGAAAAAATTGTACCTGTGGATATTCCATAGGTACAAATATATTGGTGTTCACAGGTACAAATCTGACAGAATAACCTAAAAAAGATAAAACCGGGATAATACTGGTATAGACTGTTCTATATCACTAAAAATCGAAGTTGAACAATATACACAACGGTCTTACAAAAATAGTCATCTATATTCTGCATATATTCATAAAAAATAGAACGAAAATTAGATAAATACTTACTATTTTGCCTAAAACTTTTAATAATGTGTAGCAATTCACTCACTAAGAAAAACAAAATGGTAACACGTCAGTGTTAAGGTAAGATCAGACGCAGATACTTTTGCTGCGCTGCCAATTAAAAAACAGCGCAACTAAGTTGCGTGTCGTGTAAACAGTAATGCAACCCACAAAGCAGCGCATGCAGTAGTGCTGGTTGCAGCAATTTTTACTGCGCACGCTGTTTAAAAGTAGCGTGGTGTGAGTGACCATTTTGTGAGTTGCCATTGCAGTAAAAAATATTCATTCGGCTGAAACTTTTGCAGCGGTAGCACGTGCAGTTTTTGTGAAACTTTTGTGTTGGATTATTTAATTTGAAACATTTTAATACATTTATAATATGTCTTCCTACAAGTACAAGTGGTTGCGTGAAGACGTTTTGAAATTGATTGAAATGGTGGAGGACCGAAATTGTCTGTGGAATGTCGCGAGCTCGGATTACCACAATCAAATAAAGCGGCGAAATTGTATTGCAGAAATTGCATCAGAATTAAATATTCCAAGCGAGGAAATAAAAAAAAAATACACACTCTTCGTGCTCAACATTCTAAAAAGAAGAACGGAAATGAAAACCAAGAAATCTGGGAGTGGTAGTGACAAAGTATATCTACCAAAATGGGAGTTCTTTGGCGCGTTGCAGTTCATATTTCGGCATGCTGAGGTTACAAAACAACAAATTTTATGGTAAGTAAAATAGTATAATTATAGTTAATAAGGTATAACATTAGTAGAAGTAGGTACATTTTATCCTTTTAAATAAAATTATGTTGCCAAGGAACCTCTCCCTCTCGGCAAAAGTATTCCTTAAATTCTTCTCTAACGTTCTTTGCCAATGTGGTTGCATTTCTGGACACGGTTCCAGACAATGGTTCTAAAACAGTACATCCACTGCGCCAAGTACCAAAATTAATTGTGCCATCTTCATTTTCCGTGTCAAAAGTACCGCTTGGAGCATACACTGCTGCGGAACCCGTTCGCGACATCAAAAAATTGTGTAATACACACACAGCACAAATGATTTTTTGAACTTTATGCGGAGCAAGTTCAATGGTGTTTCTAAGTACTCGAAATCGTGCAGAAGCAATTCCAAATACGTTTTCTATTATTCTTCTCGCACGAGACAATCTGTAATTAAAAATCCGTTCAGGAACACTTTGATTTTTGAAAGCAAATGGCTTAATCATATAAGATTTTAATGCAAATGCATCATCCGCAACTACAACATAAGGCACATTGGTTCTTCGACCAGGCAGTGGTTTAGCACTCGGAATGTTCAATGTATTATTTTCCGATGCTTGTGACAATGAACTACGTATGAAAACGCCACCATCTGAATCGCGGCCTGGTGCTCCAACATCTATGTATGTAAATTTATAGTTTGCATCAGCTAATGCCATAAGAATTATGCTGTGTGTTTGTTTGTAATTGAAATAGAGACTTCCACTATTTGATGGTGCTTTGACGTTTACATGTTTTCCATCTATAGCGCCTAAACAGTTAGGAAAATTCCATTTAAGTGCAAACTCATTAGAGATTTTTTTCCATGCTTCTTCTGTATGTGGAATCTGAGAAATATATTTAAAATAATTAGTATACATGAACCTAACAGTATAATGGATGTCTATATCTAAAATCTTTTTACAGAATATTGAGGATAACGACATGGTGGAGAACAATTCGAGCAATATAAAATTATCATATGAACAGCCACCAGCAACCGAGCAATTGGCACCTAATGAATCATCGATTGACTGCCCACTCGTTATTCAACCAAGTTCAGATATTTTAACTACAGCCACCCCACTGTGTCGACCAATTTCAAAAAAGCGGAAGGTCCGCGATACTGACAGCAGTATCGAATTGCAGGAACAAGCTGCAATAAATCGATGCATGGAATTTTATCGACATCTAAGCCAAGGGACGAATTTTCCATTTTGGGGAATACGTGTCAAATGAACTGCGGTTACTTGGTACTGCGCCAGATCTGCAGTTCAAGCTAAAATATGATATCCAGCAATTGATTATAAATGCCGGATTGCAAAATGGCTTAAGACAATTTGGATCATCATCGGCCTTATCGTCTTCGAGCCACAATTCTGGCCAGTTACTGACGTCGCCACCGCTTTCTTCAAATTCGTCGACACAAAACTCAGAGAACTCGGAATCTCAATGGGAAGATCAAGGCAATATTTCAAGGCAAGATCCATCGAATAATAAATAAGATTATTTGTATTTGATATTTGCACATAGTAGTTTTTATTTAATGTAATTTTAAGCATATTATACTTTAAGTAAAACAGTATTTTTTAATTACGTACACTTTTTATGTCTTCTTACCTTCAAATATTCATCTTTTAAAACAACATAAATTGCTTGACAGACTTCTGGTATTATTGTTGAAATTGTGTTAGCAGGTATCCGAAATAAATACATAAGGGATTTGTAGCTGTCTCCTGGTAATAAATGCGAATTATTATTTATTATAAATTTATTACTTACTCACCTGTTGCTAAATATCGCAAAGTCAAAGTTAAGCGCTCAGTTGGTGTAATGGCTTGTCTCATGTGTGTCCTTGCGTGCTATTAAACGTGCTACTTTTACTAAAAGATAGTCAAAATCCACTGCCGACATTCGCAGAAAGTTTTTGTAAAATACTTCATCGCCTACACGCAGTTCTTGCAATAAATTGTTGACAATTCCGGAGTGCTCACGGTTTCTGATCCACTGCCTAATCCAAATGTGTTTCCTTTTTGCGATTCGGCGTCTTTTCTTTGCTTTTAATAAGAGAACCATTGCCAGACATGCTACAGCTTCAGTATCCATCAAATGAAATAACAAACACAATTTTCGTTGTACCAAACGATCCTCACAAATAATTAACCTCACAAATAATTGCTACGAAGTACGTTGGCGGTTGCAGCTGAAGTAAAAGCAGCAAGAATGTCGGTTGCAAGCTGAAGCGTGTGTGAATAGGCTTGCTACTTTTATGCAGCTTGCAACTTTTTGAAGCAGCCGCAGTACAGAAAACTGCGCGTTACAGGCTACTTTCGGTCTGTGTGTGAACGTTACATGCAACTTTTGCAGCGGCAGTAAAAAAACTGCGCAGTAAAAGTATCTATGTCTGACCTTAAACTAAAGTCTTTAGGACTTTAGTTTACTTTAATTTGTTTGTTTATTATAAATAACTTTAATACAAGGACCTTAAACCCCCTTGTGTTACACAGCATTAAAATAGACAAAACTACGTTGAATTGGTTTACGGTGACAAGAAACGAAAATATTCGAATCTCATGGCCTATGCTTAAAGAAAAAGCAATACAAGTCGCAGAAACATTAGAAATTGAAAACTTTTGGGCATCTAACGGTGGTTGACTGCAAAAATTGTGGAGTATTTTTTGGGGAAACTACCATCATTGATTGTTGGTTATGGTCCTAATAGTATCTACAACGCTGATAAAAAGGGTCTTTCTTTTAGAGCCCTTCGGAATAAGACTTTTGCTTTAAGAGGCGATAAATTAACTAAGGAATGTTAGGAATTTTATTGCGCATGCCAAGCGACCAGGGCGCGGAGAGGCGAGAAGTGAGGGTTAGTCAGCGTGTGAGAGTCTTAGAGAGCGGTGTTAAGAGATAAAAGTAGATAAATAAGTATTAGCGTTCGAGAGAGCGTTTTTTTGTTAATAATCAAGTAGAATTTTATAGCCCCGTTTGTGCTTTTAACAATTCAGAAGTGGGATAGATATATAGATAGGCATATAGATAAACGGAGGGACGTATAGATAGTTATACAAATAGTTAAGTGAAAACGTGCATCGTGGAAAATATGGCGGAAGGCGCGAACGGAGCAAGTAAAATTGGAGATAGTGTGCGCGAGCAGCAACAACCACTGACCAATGAGGAGAGGTTGATGGAGTTGTTGATCAGGTCGGAAGAGGGCCGAACGCAAACCGATGCAATCCTGAGATCGTTTCTAAGCATGCAGCTAAATGAACCACCAAGAGAAGAAATAACGAGATATGCGGAATCGTATAAACCAATTTATAGTGTAATGTCGGATTTAACTAAATCAATTCAAGATTTCTATGGAGAAGCTGGAGAGCAGGCTGTTGATTGGTTGGGTAGATTAAATGATTGCGCAACCCTACATTTCTGGAGTGAGAAGATTAAACTGGAGTCAGCGAACATCCATTTAGCAGGGCCAGCCAAAGATTGGTGGCAAACACGGAAAGCAAGTATTTTCTGTTGGGACGACTTTGAGCAAGAGTTTAAAGCAACATTTTTTCTTCGAGAAAGTGTGAGCGAACTGTGGAAGCGTATGGTGAATAGAGTGCAACAACCTCGAGAATGTGTGGAGGCTTATTTTCACCAAAAATATAAATTGTGCTGTCAGATGAAGTTAGAATTCAATGACGCGAAGGAGCGAATAGTAGCGGGATTGGAGCGAAAGGAATTTAGGGGATAGGGTGGCAAGATGGGGTACTTAAGCTTTAAAGGTCAATAATATAAAAAATTACATAGTGAAACAATCATATTTATTTTTTAATTAACAACTAATTATTATTATTCTAATATTTGGTGTCATTAGGAACTTTTGGTGAATTATCTGTGGTACAATGGGTTTGATAGTATTCTACAGCATTGCTATAATGTTCTAAAGATGATGTATAGTAACTAAATTGATTAAAATTGTATAAGAAAATTGCTATTCTATTTTAAGGTAAATTCAGTATTTAAGGTTACATACATACTAGTCTGTGGCAGCTTTAAATTACAAACGTTTAGAGTTTTAGAAGTTTTAGAAGAAACGTATGGTGCGCGATAACCGCGAGTCGGTCCCGCCTACGTGAGTGCTTTATATTAATTTTTAGCAAGTTACACGGCAGTTTATAAACTTATAGTGAGACAAAGTAAATAATATAGAGTGAGGAGAAGAGTAAACAACAAAGGCAGAACACAGAAGCAATCTTTATAACGCGAAATTACAAATAAAATAGTGCAAACGATCGCTGATAAGAAGGCGGGCGACCTTGGGTAAGGTAAACAGGCGGCAAATTCAAAACCCGCATACAGCACGATTACGGTAAGTGAACAATCGCATACTTTTAACGTGTATTAAATCACATGAAAAGTGCCTTTAAACTTAACCGGGAAAATAAAGTAAACTATAGTGCGTTTATTACGAATAAGTACGGTAGGTTTCCTCTTTAAAACTCTCAAATACGAAAGTAAATGAACGTAACCAAAGCGACAAGAGAAAGAGCAAGTAGCACTGGATCCATAAAGAAATACCTGAATAAAAGGAAAAGAGGGAAAGAAGAAAACCAAGAAGAAGGAAATACCCAACTTAAAAAAGAAGCAAAAATAATGTCGAATACAAATAACATCGAAAAACTGTTGGCGAGTATAAATACCCAACTAACAGAAATTAAAAGCGAGCTTAAAGACACCAAAAACGACTTTAGAGAAGAAATAAGGATGCTGAAAGAAGACCTGTTAAATCGAGAAACCGACTGGCAGAAAGAAAAAGAATAACTACGAGATGAAATAAATGTACTGAAATCCAAACTAGAAAACCAGGAAAAGAGTCAAAAGAGGAACAATTTAATAATAAAAGGCATCAACTTCCCAGTCCAAAACCTGAAACAAGACGTCACAAACTTTCTACAAAAATAAATGGAAATAACAACCAGGATAGTGGAAGTTTATAAGATAGGTAAACCAGAAGCCAAAGCAGTAATAATAAAATGCGAAAACTTTGAACAAAAAATGGAGATACTACAACAGAAAAAGAAACTACCTACAAATGTATTCATGGACAATGACCTTACACAAAACGAGCAAAAAATACAAGCGACAATCTGGAATTTGGCAAGAGAAGAAAGAAGAAATGGGAAGAGAACCAAGGTTGGATACAAAAAACTAATAGTAGATGGCGAGCTCTTTAAATGGGACGATGCAAAGGGTGGCAGTCTAATAAGGGCCGAAGGCCCAAAAAACTGACCACCCCACAGCAAACGGACGGATTTACGGTAACAAAAACGATATTGAACCCGGACGACGAAAAAATGAATCAAAAAACAATTAAAATAGGTACGTGGAATGTGAAAAGTTTATTGGGAAAAGAAAAGGAATTAGTGAACGAATTTAATAGCACCAATTTAAAAATATTAGCAATAACGGAAACCAAAAAGAAAGGACAAGGATGCATAGAAGTAGATGATGGCCATATCTTAATATACAGAGGAGTGAAAAAGAACCAAAGACCACAGGCAGGTGTTGCATGCTTAATTGCCGTAGATTGGAAAGAGAAATTATGAGCTGGGAGCCTTACTCAGAGAGAATATTAAAGATTGAGCTACAATGGAAGATTGGAGAAGAAAACTGCTAAATTTAATAGTGGTCTATGCACCAAATTCCTGAAAAATTTTCAGGAAATTCCACCAGGCCGTACCGTCACTATCGACAACAACACTTCGACACCAGTAAATGGTATAAGAGGACCGGATTAAGTAAGGAAGTAAGTAAGTAAGGAACTTTTGGTCACACATTTTAGAGAAAAAAATTAAAATAAAAAAGGTGTTTTGCCCCGTCTTGCCCCATGGTGCTGGTAAGATGGAGTACCCCTTATATTACCTACTTTATAATACCTACTTGAAAAAATGCAGATTTCGATTGTTTTGGCGAAAATTGCTGTGGTTCTTGCAAAATACAACTAGGCACTTTGGCATTGTGAGGAAAACCCTTTTACGACCAAACTTTAAACAATTTATAACACAGAAGTACACAGAAACCGAAGCTTTTATACAAAATAAATGAACACTACCATTGGATTAACAAAACACGTGTTTAACCTCAACTTTTCAGTTTATAAAAGCGACAGCATGCACAACACCATAATTGCGGTAACCAGCAATACAGCACAACACAGACGGATACTCTATTGCGCATGCCACTCAATCTCAGTCGACTCCGCTTGTGGGCCCAAAATTCCACGCGCAGCCCATATCTTTCGCAATCCTTAAATTTAAATCCGTGATCTTAGGACCAAAATACGAGGTTAGCAACTCTTCAGCGATACAGAGCTCAAACACCTTTAACCATTAAGGATCAAATCCCCACGGCAGCGGTGAAAGATCCTCAATCACAAATAAACTTCGGCTTGTACACAGTAATGTTATCACGTATCACTTTCTGGCAATCATACTTTACCTTCCTATACCCGCGCATTGGTCTGTCAGACCGACAAAATAATAATTCGATGTTTTCTCAGAAATTAAAATTACTGAGACTTTGCAGTTTTTAGTAGCTTCTTAAATAGTTGTTAGGCGTTGTTTAATGCGGCGCCAGCGTGGGTGCCGATTGCACGTGTACCAGTTTATTACTGATAAGGGTCTGTGAGACGGATGCGAGTATAAGTGTTACAATTTTGCGTAGGTAACTAAATTTTAATTTTAGAATATTACTCAATAAAATGTATTTATTTATTTTAGTGGTGTATAATAGTTATTGAGTATAATGTATTACATTATTTGAAAACCGTTTTCCTCGTTTTTAGTCATTTTTGTCACCAGAATGGACGAAGATAGAATAAGGGCGATGTTAGAGTCTGAAGATTCCGATTCGAATTACGACGACAAGAGTGACAGTGAGGCGGAGGACGCCCTAGAAATACAAGAAGAAGATAGCGATACTGAGCAAGAAGGTGAATCGTCAAATGAATTTCAAGAGATTCTACAAACGTCTGCAAACTACTATGTGGGCAAAGACAAAGTGACTAGATGGAGTAAAAATAGTCCATCGGCTACTGTTAGAACAAAGTCCCATAATATTGTTATGCAACTTCCTGGCGTAAAGAGGGAAGCAAAAAATACAAAAAATCCAGGGGAGATCTGGAAATTATTTTTTTCTGATACAGTAATCAATCTAATTACGAAGTATACTAACCAACACATTGCGCGGCTTTCGACTGAATTCAAACGATCAAGGGACTGTAGACTTACTGACGAACAGGAAATTCAAGCATTTCTTGGTCTTCTTTTATTTGCTGGTGTTAGGAGAAATGGTCGGCTGAATGCTAAAGATCTATTTAGGACTGATGGTTCATCTCCAGAAATTTTTCGATTGACAATGAGCTGGAATCGTTTTTACCTTCTATTGCGATGTCTAAGGTTTGACGACAAGGAAACAAGAACTCAACGTGCTTCAGTCGACAAGTTAGCTCCAATAAGAGATCTTTTGAAAACATCGTGTCATCTTTCAAAAGTATTTCAGTCCATCTGAATTTGTAACAATCGACGAGAAGTTGGAAGCATTCAGAGGCCGCTGTAACTTCCGTCAGTATATACCTTCCAAACCAAATAAATATGGCATAAAAATATATGCACTGACTGATGCCAAAATGTTTTATACGTTTAGTCTAGAAGTTTATGTAGGACAACAATATGAAGGGCCATATAAAGTCGACACTGGATCAGTAGCATTAGTCAAGCGTCTTTGTAGCCTAATCGATCGATCTGGTAGAAACATAACGTGTGATAATTTTTTCACAAGCATCCCTTTAGTCGACAGTTTGATGCGGGATCACAAACTAAGTGTGATAGGCACAATTCGCAAGAACAAAAGGGAACTGCCAAATGAATTTACTAATGTAAAAGGTCGTAAAGAAAATTCCAGTTTATTTGGACACCGAAATAACTGCACTCTAGTTTCCTATGTGCCCAAGAAAAATAAAATGTTTTACTTCTCTAGTATGCACGATGATGCACAAATAAATGAACAAATTGGAAAACCGGAGATAATTATGGACTACAATGCAACAAAAGGTGGCGTTGACACTGTAGACAAAATGTGCGAGACCTATAACTGCGCTAGAAGAAGTAATCGGTGGCCTATGGTTATTTTTTACAGTCTTATGAATGTTGCGGGGATAAATTCTTATATAATATTTGGTCTAAACAATTTCAATATAAAAACAAACCGTAGGAAGTTTCTAGAGACGCTTTCGTATGATCTTATCTAAAAAAGCGAGCATCAATATCAAGTTTACCAAGATCACTGACACAAAGGTTGTTAGAAATATGTAAACGTGATAATCCAAATCCTTCATCATCAGCTAATCATCAAGTAGGTCGTTGTTCATTCTGTTCGTCAAAAAAAACCGTAAGACACGATATAACTGCACGAATTGCAAAAAATATTTTTGTCTCGAACACGCAGTTATGGTATTGTAACGAGTCCGCTGGGCTCTTAAAAGGTGTGAAAAATTAAAAATGCAGTTAATTAGGAAAACTTATTTATTAAGGACTTATAACTACACTTATTAACTATTATTATCACTACACTACTATTAACACTTAAGGAACTACAATTGTTTATTTATGACACTATTTATTTACACTCACACCGGTAGATTTATTTATACAGCTCAGAATAGGCTATTTGAATTACCCGCTCTGTTGTTTCTGTAATACTTACATAGTTCAGACTGACTCCGTCGCCGGTCTCTTCGGCTTTTATAGTTGCCTTTATGCATTCCAGAATGGCATCTCGTATTTTCCAGTAACAGAACTATTCGAGAAGATTCCCGAACGCCAGAAGTTTGTTTAGCGGCCGCTAGATGGCGCGAGCAGTATCGTAACACTGCCCCCTCCTTAAAGTTATTTCGTCCCGAAATAAAAACTCGTTATTATGCCGGTAACGACAATCCGGACATCGGTCACAGTGGGACGTTTTATAAAAGTAGCATTCGATGGTTTTGAATGGCCGTTCTCTGGGGTTGTGACAGCAAACCAGGATTCTGATGTCGGTGTCCTTGAAAATAACCTCCAACATGTTTCGGACGGTTCTCCAGTTGAGTCCCTCGTAACCATTACCCAGTTTGGGAATAGCCAGCTTCCTGATGTTCTTGGACAACAAAACATCCCCCAAGTTGTGTAGGGCCACCCACATGTCCTTGTATTCTACTTTTTCGTAGTTTAGGGACTTGGTCACCAAATAGAGGAGATATCTATCTTCACCTTGCCGTAGAATGGTATCTCCCACGTCTACCTGTTGCCCTCAATTTCCCCGAACTTCCTCTTGAACACTGATGCTACTCCTTTCTCTGTGTTCCGGTCCCGAGGTATACAACATGCCAGAGAGTATTCTGGAGGAGCTTGGAAAAGATCACGTTTTTCCTCCTTGGTCACTCCTTGACGTATTTTTCTGCTCCCAGAATATTGGCACATAAACTCATTGAATGAGCAACCATTCTCTGTAGTGTCTGGCAGGAACGTACTCGTGCTTCGTTACTTCCGGCGTAGGGAGCAAGCCGGTTAAAATGAACCACCTTAGGTTTTCCGCTAGGTTGTTTACGGATACGGTACACGACGTCGTTTATCCGTTCTAGTATCTTGTACGGACCTTCCCAAGAGGTTTGGAGCTTTGGGCATAAACCCCGACGTCGCCGCGGATTGAACAGCCACACTTGATCTTCTACCTGGTAGCCTCCCTTTTCAGCTCGGACATCGTAAGTTTCCTTCATGCGATCGCTAGCACTCTGCATGTTATGACGTACTCGTTGGTGGATGTCGTCCAATTTTAGCCGTAGCTTACTGACATAGCTTTCCCCAGCTACGTCCTGGCCAGGTGGACAACCAAACTTGAGGTCACATGGCAGTCTCAATTCCCGGCCCATAATGACACTTGCCGGAGATTGCAAAGTTGTATCATGAACTGCCGAGCGATATGCAAGTAGGAAGAGATGGAGATACGTGTCCCAGTCTCGCTGATGGTCAGAGACTACTTTTGCTAAATGACGAAGAATAGTCCTATTCATCCGTTCTACCATTCCGTCAGACTGCGGATGTAACGCAGTTGTACGTGTCTTTCGAATTCCCAATAAATGACACAAGTTTGCAAACAGTTCGGACTCAAAATTTCTCCCTGGTCAGAATGTAGCTCAATGGCACTCCAATCGACAAACCCATTCTTTTACCAAGACGTCCGCGATAGTAACCGTCTCCTGGTTAGGTACGGCGTATGCTTCTGCCCACTTACTGAAATAATCCATTGCAACAAGAATGTATTTATTTCCAGAAATAGTTTCAGGAAATGGGCCGGCTACGTCTATCGCTATCCTCTCGAACGGGCTACCAACGTTGTATTGTCGCATTGGGGCTCTGGGCTTCTTCGGTGGACCATTGGCTGCGGCACACTTGACGCATTTCTTACACCATTCTGTCACGTCCTCCTTGTGCTTTAACCAATAAAAACGCTCCCGAAGTTTGGCCAACGTCTTTGTTACCCCCAGATGTCCACCAGATGTTCCTCCATGAACTTCATCCAGCACATCTAGTCGTCTCGTAGTTGGGACTAGCAATTGTCGTCGAATCTCCTGGCCATCTGGACCCTTCAAAACACGGTTCAGTATCCCATCATCCAGAATGATGGAATCCCACTGGGCCCACAAAGCCTTAACGCCAGGCGAATACGTGGCAACTCCTTCCCAACTTGGCCGCCTATTGGTTTCTTTCCATTCTAAAAGAAGCCCTAATTCTGGATCGTTCTTCTGGTCTTCCCGCATCTGGTCCGGTTCCGCAACTGCAGTTGTTCTGTGGAGGGCGGCATCTTTCTCCTCCACACGATTGCAATGTGTACATTGTTCTGGGCACGGTCTTCTGGAGAGGGCATCGGCGTTTCGGTGAGCCGTACCAGCCCGGTGGTGGGTGTCAAAGTCAAATTCCTGTAGTCTTTCAATCCATCTCGCCACCTGTCCTTCCGGATTCTTAAATCGCAACAACCACTGCAGAGCTGCATGGTCGGTGCGCAATAAGAATTTCCTTCCATACAAGTATTTATAAAAGTGCTCGACGGCCTTGACCACAGCTAGTAATTCACGTCGAGTTACACAATAATTTCTCTCAGGCTTTGACAAGGTTTTACTAAAGTACCCGATTACTCTCTCCTGCCCATCTTGTTCTTGAGAGAGCACCGCTCCTATTCCCACATTGCTGGCATCGGTATCCAGGATAAACTTGCCTTGTGATAGCGGGACTTAAATAGGGGCGTTGGTCAGCGCAGACTTTAGCTGTTGGAATGCTTCTTGGCAGCTGTCGTCCCACTGAAATCTTCGGTGCTCTTCTGTGAGACGTGTCAGTGGCTTAGCAATGTTAGCAAAGCCCAACACATACGGTCTGTAGTACGTACACAGCCCGAGAAAACTTCTAACCTCGTGCTTATCACGAGGCACTGGCCAATCCTCAACCGCCCGTATTTTTTCGTTGTCCACAGCAATCCCCCTGCTGGATACAGTGTGGCCTAAGTATTTCACTTCTTTTCGAAAGAGGTGACACTTCTTAGGACTCAACCTTAATCCCGAGCTCCGCAATCGTTGGAATACCTCTTCCAGATTCTTCAAATGATGTTCGAACGAAGTTCCCATGACAATAATGTCATCAAGGTAAACCAGGCAGGTCTTCCAGGATAACCCCCTTAGAATGGTTTCCATCAATCGTTCAAACGTGGCGGGTGCATTGCACAGTCCAAATGGCATAACTTTGAACTGCCACAATCCGCTTCCCACTGTAAAGGCTGTCTTCTCTTTATCCTCAGGTGCCATTTCCACTTGCCAATAACCGCTTTTTAGGTCAAGCGTGGGAAAACTTTAGCACCCGACAACGTGTCCAGGGTATCGTCAATCCTGGGCAATGGATAACTGTCCTTTTTGGTTACGTTGTTCAGCTGTCGGTAGTCCACACAGAATCGGGTCGAACCATCTTTCTTTTTCACCAGTACAACTGGTGACGCCCATGGACTAATGGATGGCTCAATTACACCCTCTCTTTCCATATCCTGAACTATCCCATTGTTTTGCCACTTAAAGCCAATTTCTCTTAGTGGCAAAGGTAATTAAACGAATTAACGTTTAATTACTATTTTTACTAAGAGAAATTGGGTTTAAGTGGCAAAACATTTGGTCCTTCGAGCCGGATCGAAGGACCAAATGTTTTGCCACTTAAAGCCAATTTCTCTTAGTGGCAAAGGTAGTTAAACGAATTAACGTTTAACTACTATTTTAATTTGGTTTACACTAAATATTTAACAAAAGGTGATTA